>WEKX01000686.1:118836-185338 GCA_013390025.1 Pitta sordida
TCCCGGGTGTGCAGGGACCCCGCACTGCCATCCCGGGTGTACAGGGACCCCGCACTGTCACCCGGGTGTGCAGGGACCCCGCACTGTCACCCGGGGTGTGCAGGGACCCCGCACTGCCCCCAGGGTGTGCAGGGACCCCGCACTGCCATCCCGGGAGCGCAGGGGCAGCTCGGGCCGGCGCTCCCGGGGGCAGAGCAGCCCGGTGTCCCCGGTGCTCCCTCGGCAGCACTGCGGAGCCTCATCCCCATCGCTGGGTCAGTCCCGGAGCACCGCAGCCCTGTTATCCCAGGTGTTCCCGCACCTACCGCTGCCCAGAGCCCCCGAGCCCCGCAGCTCCGTGTCCCTCCAGCCCCCGGACCAGCTGCTTTCTGCCTCCTCTTCCTCTCCAGTGACGCTTCTTTTTTTCCTGGTTTTTTTCACCCTTCCCCACTGTTTTTTCCTCCCTTCCTTCTTTCCCTCTTTCCCTTCAGTGGGGGACAGTCACGGCTGAGTTTCCAGCCGCTGGGGAACAGTGTCCGTGTCCTTCCCGCGGTGTCCCCTCCTGCCACAGCCCGGGTGGTGCAGCAGCTCCGGGGCCTGCCCAGTGACTGGCACTTATTTGCTTCTGATAAATTGGCTCTGCTCGAAGGGAGCTGCGAAGTGCCCACGCCTGAGCAGAGATTTAAATCCATTTTGACTGCAGTTACACTGTTCTTTTTAACAGGACTTGGCAGTTTTGTCGCAGCTGAACTTAGAATTGGTTGTATTCTAATTATGCCCAGGCAGAAATCAGCGGGCAGGCGTCTCCTGTTCCAGGCAGGGCCTGGGTTGAGGTAACTGAGCCCGTTTGGCTGTGGCTGCCCCAGAAAGGGGGATTACAAGCAGGGCGAAATCCCATCACACAGAATTTCCTGCTGCTTTAATCGCAGAATCCCGGGGTGGTTGGGGTTGGGAGGGACCTCAGAGCCCATCCAGTGCCACCCTTGCCATGGGCAGGGACACCTTTCACTGTCCCAGGTGGCTCCAGCCTGGCCCTGGCACCTGCACACTGTGCAGCTGCACAACATCTGGAGTGTGTGGGGATAGGGAAACCCCTCCAGAGTGTGCAGGGAGGGGGCAGAGGAAGCGAAAGCTGCCCTGGGTGGTGGCAGTGGTTCACTGGTGCAGAACAGGAGCTGCTGTGCCCAGCAGTTGGGTGACAAGAGGTAACAGGTACCGGTGCGTGGCCTCTCGAGCTGTTTTCCTTCCCAGTGTCTCATGAGGAGGCAGGGAAGACAGGAGAGCTCCTCTTAGCTGTGTCTGGAGCTGGCATGGCAGGTGTGGAGAAAGCACAATTCCTTCACAGAACTGTTCCTGGCCTCCAGAGACACTTCCAGGACAGGGGCAGTCCTTCCACGCCACATGCCTCAGCAGGGTTTGTGGAGCCCCCCTGTCCCCAGCTGGCCATGGCTCCGACAGAGCCACTACCTGGCCATGTGGAAGGAAGGGGCTGCCATAGAGAATTGACCTTAAGCTGCTTTGTCTGGTGTGGCACTTTGTGTAATCCCTTGGACAAGGCAGGTCGTGTCTTCTCCCGGAGCTGGTGCTGCAGAGAGTCATGGATCATGGAATGCTTTGGCTCAGAAGGCATCTTCAAAGGGTCATCCAGTGCCACCCCTGCCTTGGGCAGGGACACCTCCCACTGTCCAGCCTGCCCTTGGACACTTCCAGGGATCCAGGGGCAGCCACAGCTTCTCTAGGAAACCTGTGCCAGGGCCTCCCCACCCTCACAGGGAAGGATTCCTTCCCAAGATCCCATCTAACCATGTCTTCTGCTGGTGTGAAGGCATCACCCTTGTCCTGTTCCCAACAGGCCCTGCTGAGAAGTGTGTCCCCATCTTTCCTACAGCCTCCCTGCGGAACTGCTGCCCTGGCACAGGGTGACAGCAGGGCTGGGCTGGGCTGCAGGAGCAGGGGTAAAGGGCTTGTGTCCACTTCTCTGGGGTGACCAAGTCGTTCAGTCTCACTGCACAAAATAACCATAATTTATAGCCATCACTGCGTTCAGAAATGGTCTCACTTTTGTTTTATGAACTGTGCCAAGGTCTCTGGCTGGCTGTGTCAACTTTACTGCCTTTCTGGATTGTCATTTGAAGACACCTGCACTCTTGGTTGTCTCTGTTTTATAAAAGGTGGATTCCTTATTTTAACAGATGCAGGGGAGAGGAGCAGAGCTGTGTCCTGGTGAACCTGTGGCTCAAAGGTGCAGGTTATCCACCCAAGTCAGGGTGTTCAGGTTTGGGGTGAGAAGCTGGAAAACCAACCTCGCATGTGTCATGTGAAGATGGTTTTGTAGTGCCCTGGAGTCTAATCCAGATCACAACCTTACCAGCCTGATGATGCAATAAACTGCTTTGCAGGGTAAAACTTAACATTTCTTACAGCAAAACTTCATTCTAAGAGTTCGTGGGAAGAGGAGTTTTGACCTCTGTGCCTTTCCTGGCAGAAGAGCAGGACACTTTGCTGATATTTTGCACCATATGTTTTTCAGTGGCAGAACTGGTCTTGAAATTCCAGGGAAAACATCGTGTTCTTAGCACTGAAGCTGTGGGAGGGTTGGGTTTTCTGGTTTCTCTTCCCAGAGGAGCACTTTTCAAAGCTTCTGACTGTGTTTCCTTTCCTGCCTGCCCTAGGTCTGGGTTGTTCTGTCTCCCATCCTCCCTCCCGAAGCACGAGGACCCTCCTGCCGGCGCCTGCTCCAACGGCACTGCCCAGGGCGGGGATGCCGGGCAGGCTGAGCCGGAGCCCGACAAACCTCCCAAGGGGGACGGTGAGGAGCAGGTGCCCCCCCTGCTGCCCCCCCCGCCGGGGCTGCCCCCCTACCCACCGTACTTCGAGGGAGCCCCCTTCCCCCAGCCCCTCTGGCTGCGACACTCCTACAACCAGTGGGTGCCACAGCCGCCCCCACGGACGATAAAGAGGACGAGGAGGCGTCTGTCGAGGAACAGGGACCCGGGCAGGCTCATCATGAGCACCATCAGGCTGCGGCCCAGGCAGGTGCTCTGCGAGAAGTGCAAGAACACCCTGAACCCCGAGGACGCGGCGCCGCGGCAGAACACCAAGACCAGGAGGAGGCTGAGCATCCAGGACAAGGAGCAGAAGAAGCACAGCGACCCCGAGTACCCGGAGAAGAGGAACAAGAGAGAGAAGAGGGAGGAGGACAAGTTCTCCGGGGAGCTGGTGCATCGCACGCCGGTTATTAAGATATCCTACAGTACTCCCCAAGGGAAGGGCGAGGTGGTGAAAATCCCTTCCCGGGTCCACGGCTCGGTCAAACCGTTCTGTGCAGAGCAGAACGGGGAGGGGGACCAAGAGGAGAGCAGGGACTCTGAGCGGTGCCGAGAAACCAAATGTTTAATGGACAAGTCAGCAGGCAGCCAGCTTGCCTCCATTCCAAAGCTGAAGCTCACGCGGCCAGTGCATTCCAGTGTGGATGTCCCACCCCCAAAGATCCGGCTGAAGCCCCATCGCATCAACGATGGCCAGAGCGTTTCAATCTATAAGGCAGAGCTGATTGATGAGATCAACGTCCTCCAGAACAGCAGGGAGTCCAATCCTGCGGCGTTTTACAACGATGAGTCCACCGACAGGAGTTTGGCTGAGGTGTCTTCAGGGAGCTCAGGTGAAGATGATGACTTCAAAAGGTTTCCCCAGGGTAAAGATGGACATGATAACTTGGCTTTTCTCATGAATTACCGTAAAAGAAAAGCAGATTCTTCTAGTTTGTCAGTGTGTAGCAATGACAGCCTAGACGAATCCAAGTCTTCTAGTTCAGAAGTGACATCACCAGAACTATGTGACTTTTTGCCTGGTGATGACGCCTCTGTCTCTTCATCTTCAAAAGATGAGCGTAAAATTGTGCCACCCCTGACAGTCAGACTGCACACCCAGAGTGTGTCTAAGTGTGTCACAGAAGACGGGAGGACTGTGTCAGTGGGGGACATTGTCTGGGGTAAAATCCACGGGTTTCCGTGGTGGCCAGCGCGTGTCCTCGACATTAACCTCAGCCAGAAGGAGAACGGGGAGCCCTCCTGGCGAGAGGCTAAAGTGTCGTGGTTTGGTTCTCCCACAACTTCGTTCTTGTCTGTTTCAAAACTCTCTCCTTTCTCGGAGTTTTTCAAACTGAGGTTTAATCGCAAGAAGAAAGGGATGTACCGGAAGGCGATCACGGAGGCTGCCAAGGCGGTCGAGCACCTCACTCCAGAAATAAGAGATCTCTTAACACAGTTCGAGACATAACTTTGCCTCCAGTTTCAGGTGAGTGCTTGCTGGGCTGATGCTTCCCATGAAAAGCCCCTGTGCTTTTTTAATCTGCGTTGCGCTGGTTTTTGGTGTTTGTTTTTTCATGAGATCTGAGGTTGACAACTGTGGGACTTAAATGCCTGGCTGTTAGTTGGTGGTGGGAGTTTCAGAGGTGGTGAGAAGCTGGAATTCCAAACTTCTGAGGGGACCATGGGAGTTGGAGCCCCTATTCCTGTTGTGTGTATTGGGGCTGGGACGTGTGGAGTACTGAGGGTGCTTGGTTGGCATCAGAACCAACCCTGTGTGCCTGCAGGATTTACAGTTCCTAGGCTTTCTGTTTCCTTGGAACACCTTTTGTTGGATTGAGATGACATTTATCCTGTGTAGGTGCTGGTGCCCAGCAGTTCCCTGGAACAGTTCTGGGCCCTTAGGGGCTCTCGGCTCCCTCCGACCCCTCTGGTCTGGATTTGTTATGAAAGCCTTTTATGGCTCTTCAAAATTACCAAAAACTGGCTTTAACTGGGGAACAGTATTTCAGTATTTCTCACAGCAGTTGAGGTTTGGTCTGTGCCTGAATTGTCAGTGTGTCACTGGAGAGTGGCCTGGATCACATGAAATCCACCTGGCCTTCACCTCTGTGCAAGGACACGAGGTGGGAATGGAAACATGGGAGCTGATGTCTTGTAATGGAGGAGGTCGGGTCTCCCTTTCTCATCCAGCAACAGAAACTCTGCCCAGGATTAAAGTTTGGTATCTAAAAATACAGGATGTGTAACTGGGGGTAGAAATACCAGCTATCATTGCAGGTGATGCTCTCCACTGCACTGCCCTCAGTGAAGCCCATGGGAAAATCCAGCGGCTGGGATAAGACCTGGAACTATTTTACAACCTTCCAGTCATCACAATCCAGACAAGACCTCATCTGTGGTGGTGTTAGACAAGGGGAAAGGTTAACTTTTTGTTGAAAACCAGAAGAAATAAGTAGGAAGAGCGTTGTGTCAGAGGCTGTGCTCTGTGCAGCACAGTTCACTCTGTTATCCCCTGAACTCTGCTCTGCTCCAGGCTGGAAGGACTCTGTGTGTGCCAGCCAGTGCTGCTCCTGCAGGCTGTTCCTTCATCTGAGCACCAGGATCATCAGTGCTCGTGTTATCTTGATAGAAAAATGGGATTTTTTTGGTACCCTCTGTCCTGGGATTTCAGTGCTGGCTTGAGTGTGATGAAGGACTTGCTTTGCTTGTCTTATGATTCCACCTGAGCAAGCCTGGCTGGATTAAATGATCAGAGCATGTGCCTGGGGAGCCTGGACAGCTGGGCACTTGAGCACACAAGTGCAGCAGCAGCATTGACACTTCATCCTTGCTCTTGCTCCTTCAACTGCTGCTGAACTCTGGCTCAAGACTTTATTATATCAGGAGTGTTTGGATTGGACCCAAATTCCTCTTAGCTTGATGGGCAGTCTGAATAAACCTGCTGCCCAGAATACACTGTGATGAGCCCTGGCAATCCATGGCTCCTCTGGAAAGTGCTGTGGGTACTGGAGCAGCAAACCTCAGCCTTCTCTGAGCTGTCTTCACTGTGTGTGAGCAGTCTGGGACAGCTGTAGTGACTGTCACCGCTCCTGACAGCTGCCCTTGCCCCTGTGGGCTCGGGTTGGGCTGGCATGGCACGGCTGGAGGAGGAGGGACAGCCTGAGGAAGCACCCAATGCTCCAGGTCAGACATTGGCCGTGTAGGAAAATGCGTGTCCAAGAGGGCTTCCAAGTGCAGACCTGGAGGATGCTTTCCCAGCCACAGGTCAGCCTGTGGACAAGGCTGGGTTGGTACCAACAGGACCAGTGCCAGCGTGGCGGTGGTGACAGTTAGACCTGGCCAGGAGCCGTGGGGTGACAGCCTGCAGGGCAGGGCCTCCAGGAGGAGAGGCAGCCCTTGCTCCAGAGACCAGGGTTCCTGCAGACAGGACGGGATCTGAGCTGCAGGTGCAGAGCTGGTCTCTAAACTGGGCAAAAGGAGAGCATATTGAGAATGATGAAATGATGGGATGGCCTGGGTTAGACCAGACCTTCCCTTCCCTCTGTGCCTGTCAGCCAAACCTCTGTGTGTGTGGATATGAGAATATATATTTATCACACTCCACCATTTTGTTGGCCTCCTTCAGCTGACCTTCCACAGGTCTGAGGTGAGCTGCCAGCACAGTCTGCCTGGCTGGAGACAGCAGGACACTGGGGCAAAGAGCTGCAGTTGCTCAAAACTAGAAAAGCAGAACCAAACAACTTCCCATGTTCCATGTCTCACATTTATGTAAATTCCCCATGAGACCAGCATGTCTGGTGTTGTGGTGCATCAGTCATAAAACTGCTCCTTATTTTGGAGAACTTGCCTGCACAGCGTCCTCTGTTCAGGGGAACTGCATTTTACTGCCTTTCTTGATTTTCCATGAGATAGAATGGAACTGTTTCCTTCATCTGCTCATCGACTGTTCTTTTCTGAAAGGTGACATAGAATGGGGTGGGTTGAAAGGGACCTTAAAACTCATCTGGTTCCCACCCCCTGCCATGTGCAAGGACACCTTCCACTGTCCCAGGCTGCTCCAACCTGGCCTTGGACACTGCAGGGATGGGGAGCCACTGCTTCCCTGGGCAGACTGGTAATATTGCCTGGGACCAGTATAAAATCTGTCGTGCTGGGACTTCAGCAGTTGGCACGAGGGCTCATTGTCATCAGGACAGAAGCCCAGGAGGTGCCTTCAGCACTGACACTGCTCGTGCTGATCCTGGGCACGGCAGAAGTTTGTGACTGGAGACACTTTCTGTTGTGAAACTTTTGTCTTCTGGCATGTGATCGGTTCTGCAAAGGGCAGTTACTGGAAAAAAATGTACAAACAATGCAGGTCATTTGTGGATGCATTTAAAACTGAAACAATTGGATTTATTCTTTTCTAAACTTGCTTTGGGTTGAAAAGCTGGTAGGATCACTTCTTGTTATTGCTCTGTCCTTAGGCTTTTCTTTTTTTGTAAAGAAAATACTAGCCAGGTAATGACAGGGTTTTAATGAAGTAAAACAAGTTTCTGGAGAAGCAGCAGGCAGAGAGCAGCCTGTACAACTCAGACTTGTAAAACACTCTTGGTTTGGAGTAGAACATGGGGAGGCACATCAGGGAGCCAGCACATGGCACAAGGAAAGCAGCTGTCCCTGTCCCAGAGCTGTGGGTGTTCACCTTTCCCTTCAGGAGAGCCCGTGGAAGGGCTGGGAGTGGAGAGCAGGGACCCTTGGGCTGGTGTCACACACGTGTTGTTGGGATGGAGGAGTGGCTGCAGCCACAGGCTGGGGTGCAGGGAGCCCCTGTCCCTGCTCCAGGAACACCTCGTGGGATGGGGCCAGGGGCTTCTCCAGGAGTGAGTGTTGCCCCAGCCTGAGGATGCCCTGCAGGGACAGGCCCTTGGCAGGCTCAGCAGGTCCTGTGTGCCACAGGGCTGGGTCTCCTGCTCTGTGATCCTCCTGAGCAGATCCCCCTCCCTGCCCACAGCCTGTCCGTGCAGTAAAATCTGTAGTAAAAACTGCTTACAGGTTTTCATCTACATCTCTGCTTGAAACAGGTTTGCAAGATGTGCATTCCTTTGCTTTTTCAGTCTGGAAAATCTTTTATTCTCCTCTCTCTCTTCCCCCCTGCCCCCAAGCTGTGGCTGTGGAACCACCAAACGTGCAAATGCTGAAGATTTTGGTATTGCTGCTGTGACCCTCAGTGTCAGTTCCTGGAGCCATCCATCACCCTGCTCCTGTGGGCAGCAAGGTCGGAGCTACTGCACACTCACTATCTATAGTAACTGCCAACAGAAAGCCTGGCACGTCACCTTGTCACTTCACCTTCAAAGGCATCCAGGGCTCTGTGTGCCCATGCAGCCAGTGCTGCTGCCAGCACTTGTGAGGCAGCATAAATCACTCATCTTTTACCTCTGCTCTACCAGCGGCACAAAAAGGCTGTGCCCCTTGACATAAAGTGTTGGTGGTGATTGCTGATTTTTTTTTTTTTTTTTGTTACACACCTGCCTGGTCACATGAAATATTTCAGCACAGAAGGTGAATGTTGGAGATTTTTTCTTGACCTGCTTTCTAGATGCTTCAGTCCACTAAAACCAGGCATCCCGCTTTAATTACTGCTTCTCAGTCTTCCTGCACACAGCTCGGAGTCAGCGTCTCTGCATGTTAATGCAAGGTGGGAGAACGAGTCCAGAATAGACTCTGCTGCATTTTTGTGTGGCCAGCACTGATGGCTGGGGCCGTGTCAGGTGACATCCCACTGATCTTCCTGCTCCCCCTGTACCTACAGACTGGATCCCTGCTGCTGCTCCCATCCTGCCATCCCTGGCCCCTCTCCCTCCACTCCCTGGTCCCAGGCATATCTTCTGGAAATGCCACCAGGCCATACATTGTGCTATTTCTAACTGCACCCGGGAGGCGATCGGCTTACGGGAGCTGTAACTTCAGCTGCTGGGGGGGATTGTGTCCACCCCAGGGCTTAGCAGCTCCTTTGGCAGCACAGCAAGCTGCTCCCAGAGATGAGGGTCTCGGAGCTGGTCCCTGGGCTGGAGCTTTAGGGCTGTGCTGGGTGAGCATGCAGGGGTGTGCATGTCCCTCAGCAGTGTCACCAGCCCACAGTGCACCCAGTGCCCATAGGATCCAGGCTGTGCCAAAGTCTTGGGGCAGTGGGTGGGAGAGATGTCTGGGCAAAGAACCTGGAAATGTGTTTGTTTGGAAACTTTTACAAATAGGTAATGTAAAGCCAAAGTTTCTGTGTGTTTTCATGCCATGGGCAGGGACACCTTCTGCTAGAGCAGGTTGCTCCAAGCCCTGTCCAGCTTGGCCTTGAACATTTTAATTCTTCTCATTTTCATGTTGGGATGTGAAAGGTAGGACTTCGATCAAAAAATTGATGCAAATGTTCTTAAATGTTGAAAAACTTACAAGCTGCAGTTTTTCAGCCTTGCTGTGTTTTCCCCATTTGTCCCCATTGGTGACAGTGGGATGAAGGTGAACAAGACCTGAGCTGCTGTCCTGTACCCTGCAGCCTCCCTGAGGATGAGCTGGGACCTGGTTGAAGCTGCATCTGTTGTGCCCTGTGTGTGTGTACCTGCCCTGAGCACGTGGGCTCTGCATTAGCCAGATAATGAACTCTGCACATCCTGAGATTATGGACGGCTCAAATGCTCTTCCCAGATGGGGCTTAATCCCTCCGCTTGTGCTCTTCCTATCATCAGATCTCCAGCTCTCCAGAGTTCTCTCTCTTCTCCTGGTGCCTTCCCTGCCGCAGCAGGAGCAGCAGGACAGTGGCACACTCATCAGTGACGTTGTCCCAGTGGTCGTGGTGTGAGGGCTGTGTCTCAGGGCAGCACAGGTGCTCCAGTCCATCCCTACGGATGCAGCCTGAGGGGAAGCTCAGCCCACGCAGGGGCACAGGACTCCCCAGGGCCCTGTGTCCCCATTGCTGCCCCACGTCAGCTGTGTCACCCCCTGTGTCACCCCCTGCTCGAGGCGTGCGTGTCTCTGGCAGGGAGGAGCTGCACAGGCTGTAATGAAGGCTTTTCTCATTAAGCTGATGAATTTCTGAAGGAGCGAGTGCCTTCACTGACATGCCAGTTCCTGTTTCATCTGTGTTAGGTCCGTGCAGGATCAGCCAGCCTGGATTTCTTTATGAAGCACAGTTCCTGTGTCCTTTCTGCAGCTGAAGAAATGAATTGTAGCAAAGACTAGTTTGACTTCCCTTGTGAGTGATTACTTGCTCTGTTTTGATTCAAGGCAATAACCTGAGCCATTTCTTCATGCAGCAACCAGCCCTTTGTAAAGGCAGAAACCCTCGGTCCCCCTGCAGGATTTGCAGCAGCCTCTGCCCTTCCCCCAGGGGAGATGGCTGCAGGAAGGTTGATCTGGTGATGCTCATTCACAGCCTGCTGTTAATTGTTTAGGACTAGAAAATGTTCCTCAGTATGTAAACTGCTTGGGCACACTTGGAGTGCAGCAACCTCCAAAGATAAATGATCTGCACTCTGCTGATGCTGCTACATTTGTGAATGGCTTTATTTGATCCAAAACTTCATTTTTTTGATTGTGAACAAGTCCTTGGCTCCCCGTTGGACACACAGCTCAGCAGCCAGGCTGTCCTGGGCCTGGGTTGTGTTCACTGCACACACGTGGACTGAGGCAGCAGCAATGCCTGGAATGTGGGGCTCCAGCTGCTGCTCCATCTGTGAAGGGTTTTTAAACAGAAATCTCTGAAGTTTCCCAGGGATGGGGTGAGAACACACGAGGGACTGTCACTGTGCTGTTCCTCCTGGACACATTGAAAACTCCTGGGTGTGCTCTGCTGGCACAGACACCTGAGCTCTCCCTCTGTCCTTGCCCCAGCTCAGCTGGGGGCTGAGTGCCGGCATTCCAGGCCGTGGAGCATCCAGCTGTTCCAGAACAGCTGGCGGCATTGCTGGCAGCACTCTCCGCTCCTGCAGGAGAGAATCCCCAGTGTTTGCCCCCAGGTGTCCCAAGCTGCGCCTTGGCCCCAGTTCTGTCCCCATGGAGGGACTCTGTCTGCCCTGGCACAGGCGGGACCCTTCCCTGGGACCCGCTTGGCATCCTGCTTGCTTTCTCCAAGTGAGAAATCCCAAAGAATCCAGCCTGCCCGAGGGCTTGGTCTGCCAGGAAATGCACCTTTTCCTGTTTAGACCAAATCTCTCTCTGTAGTCTGTCTCTAAAGGGTCAGTGTTCTCAAAGCCGTTTGAGGGATATTGTTCCAGGTCCGTGGGCCTCACTGAAGGCTTTGGTCGGTGTAACACGATAAACTTGCAAGTGAGTTTGTTGTGTGCTCTTGGGAGTCTCTCCATTCATCAGAAGTGCTGCTGGTATGATTTTATACTGTGCTGCTGGAGGTAGCAGAGCTCTGGGGTGTGACATGAAGAAAAAGACCCCATAGCTCACAAGAGTTACAACATAGATATGTTTATTAGCAGCACTGGGACCAAGGGAGATAAATCCTCACCGAACTTGCCTACCCACTGCTGTTGTGGCAGTGCCTTACATGTGAATCCCACTCCCCACCTGGGGCTCCTCTGTCCAAGGGCAGGGCTGACCATGACTGTTGGTGATGGAGGTGATTACATCAGCCCATTTCCAACACCCTGCTGACAATCTTCGGTTTATGGGCCGCAGATTCTTTGCTAATTGATGTAATATAGAGTCAACCTCAACCCCATTGTTCAATCAACTCCCGTTGTTCACGGCTCAGGCGAAACCTCCCATCTTCTCTGGGGTGATCCTGCTGAATGCTGAAGGACTGATCGCAGCCCTTCCCGGGAATACAGCTTTTGGAGCAGATGTCGCTGGTGTATGGAATCAGCTCTTTGCACTCTGCATTGTGTGGGTGCTGCTGAGGATCATTCTGGATGCTGTGTGGGCGAATCGGTGTCCCTGTGGGTCCCCTGCCCGCAGGAGCTGTGCTGTGCTGTGTCAGCAGCGCTGGGGATGGGATGGGTTCCTCTCCCTGTGCTTGGCGTTCTTGGTTCATTGTGCTCTGTTTGTGCAGAGGGCTGGTTGGAAGGTCTTTGATCCGTTCCTTTGCAGCGTTAACAGTGTGTGTCAGGGACACGGGGCTGAGCTGGTGTGGTTGGTGTGGCACAGATGTGTCAGGGCTGCTCACACTCCTGGGCTGCCCGAGCTGCTGTGGGGCAGGTGCTCAGTGGGAGTGGAGCTCCCTGTGCCATCCTCTCACTCGCTTCTGTATCACAGAGTTGTTCCACGTGTCGTCCAGTGTCTTCACTCGGTCTGGGAGGCAAACAGAACCTCCCCTTGAACTCTCCCAAGGCTTCCAAGCCATGAGGTGTCTTACAGGGCCAGTGGAAGTCCCTCCTGCGTGCTGTCCCCTCGGGCTGGCCAGGACATGCCCCTTTCCCAGGTCATCAGCCCTTGGCCCCAGTGGCAAGGCCAGTGACAGCAGAGGGACACTGGCTGTCCCAGGGGCTCCACAGAGCCATTGGGAAGGGGGGAATGGCAGCCTGTGGGGAAATGTCCTGTCCACCCCCGAGGTGATGTGGCTGCTTTGCCTCCCCCTGAGGCACCACAGCAGTGGTCAATGGCAGGAGCAGTTGCAGGTGCTTAGAAAAGCTTCTGCATGGCTGCCCTCAAGGGGAGAATAATCCTATTTTATAGATTGTGTTTGGGAAGTGGAGGCAGATGTTCTTCACGTGGCACACTCTGCAGGGACTCGTGGTGGATTAACCTACAGTAACCCACCCCAGGGTCCTCGAGCCAGACTGAAGGGTTATTGTCATCCCTGAAATTCATATCATGTCAATCTCAGGAAAAATTCCTGCTCTTAGTTATGTTTGTTAACCTGGCAAGTTTGTGCCCAAGCTGCAGCTGATTGTGCCTGCCAGGCCAGCTGGGAGCAGGAGAATTCCTGGCTATATTTAGAGGGAAGCCAGAGCCTCGCAGTAACCTCTCCCTCTCTTGCTTCTCCAAGGTAACACAAGACGAGCACAGCTGTTCTCCTAGAGGGTCACCGAGTCTGTAACCCCCTGACATGCTCCCCAGGAGAAGCAGGAGGCTGCTGGGAGCAGGAGGACGAGGTTCCTGGTCAGAGTGCTCCGTGTTCCATCCGGCACAGGTGACAGCGCCGGGACGCTGAGTTGGGAGGCTCTTCTGGTGTGAGGCTGGCAGGAAAGGATTGAGGATGTCTTACCCTAGGATGAGAATTTGACCAGTCAGAAGGCAATGAACTAGGAGAACAGCAAAAACCACAACTCGGAATGTATTTATTACTTAAAGTTAGCTATTCTTGATAAAACCCCCAGATTACTGCTGCTGCTTATTTTACTTACAGATTTCACACACTTGTTAATTTTAAAGCTACCAAACTTTTATTCAATACTGTACTCTGAGAAATGTAATTGGGTCAGGACATGCAATAGAAAGAAATCATTGTAGTGTCTTAAGTACAACGGACTCACTTTATGTCTATTAAACCTTGGAAGATGTGCAACACACAACGGTGTGGCTGTCATTATGTATGGTAAAGCTTTTTTGTGTCATTTCCTGCAGAGGGGAAGCAATCAATGCTTTCAAGTATGTGAACAAGCAGTGCTGGTGACTTGGGTGGCTCTGGGTCCTAACCCCGTGCTTTCCACAGTCACCTGGAACAGCAGCACAGGCTGGGTGTGCTGGTGCTGGGTGCTGAGCCAGACAGAGACAGAATCCATGGACTGCCTTGTGTGCTCACACCCAGCCAGCGAGTGTGACTTAAGGCCCCTTGAACCCTCGTTGGATAGAAGGATCTTCCTCCTTCACATGTGACCTGAGGTGATGCACAGTTCTAAACCAGCCAAAAAACAGCTTTTGTGCCAAATTCAGGCTGCAAACAGTTCACAGACTGAAGAGACCCATGGACAGGGCTCTGGAGCTGTATTGGGTAAGTTTTGGAGTTTGCATTAGTTTAGCTTTCCCTGCTCAGTGCAATGTTACCTGGCTGTTGGAGATGGCCTTGGAGCTGCAGGACCTCTGCACAGATCCTGCTTTCCTGTGTGCAGCAAAGGCAGGGCTGAGCTCTTGCTGAGTTAGTGGGTCGGAAATCACACAGGCTCGTGTTTTCCTGGCTCGTGCTGGTTCACACTGTGGTCTTTGAATGTCAGCAAGAGAGGTCACAGCTTCCCTTTTCAGCCATGAAGTGTCACAAGAAGAGCTCAGCACCCACCCCTTCTGCCGAGTGTCAGCCCAGCACACAGCGAGTCAAACCTGCATCCCCTGGACAGCGGGCAGGCTGTGGTGTGGGGCAGGGAATGCTGAACCAGGACAGCTGTTTCCCGAGGCCCCTTCTGGCCACCCCTGCCAACAGATCAATGAGCTTCCTGTTTTCCAAAAATAAGTGCAAGAAGGACAGCAGTATCCAGCAAGGGACGTGTTCCTGCACCTTGTGTGAAGCCTTTGTGCAGGGGGTGTTTACCCGGGTGCCCACTGGGCCCATCCCAGGCTGGCAGAGGTGCCCCTGTGCTGGGAGTGCTCCTACTCCGGGAGGAACAGCTCTGCCTTTCTTAGCCCCCGTCTGCCTGGCCTCAGGGGCTCTTTGTGAGGTTTTTTTCTAGCATCTTCTCCAGCTAGGCCTGGGCTGAGCTGAGGGCTCTGAGGTGGTTTTTGTGTTTTCTGCTCACACAGTTCTGCATTGTACGAAATCCCTGCCCCGAAGTGCTGCCAAGCATTTGACTGTAGCGTTACAGCAGTGAGCTGCAGGGAGGTACAACAGCCTTCTGTTCACTTTAAAAATATTTTTAAAAGGCAAAACAAAAATAACCAAGCCCCCACTCCCCCCTGCTCCCAGGAAAAGCACTTGTCTGCTCCTGTCTCTAGTGAAGGGCTGCTCCTGACCACGCGGCCGCTCCAAGGCTGAAGGAGATGCCAAGGACAAGAGGTGAGTGCTGGCCACATTCCTGAGCAGGCAGCCCATGGCACTCGGGGCCCTGAGCATCCTTCAGACCTGGTGTTCAGTCTCTGCTGGGTGTGATGGAAAACAGTGATACCACCGACTTTCTCTGGACTTGGGCCGTGACATGGGTTGAGAAGGTTTGCTCAAGCGTGGCGTCCATCCTGTAATGCTGGAGTGGTCCCCAGGATGGAGCTGCCTAAGGGGGTGCCCGGTTTTTCCCCACAGTTGTTTGTCTCTCCCGTGAAGCCCCTGGTGCACACCAGCCCTGCCAGACATGTCATGGCACAGTGAGACCTGCTCAGCACTGCCAAACTCGTGCCGTCCCAGCTGTGCTTCTGCTCCTCAGGGTACCTGTGTCCCTGAGAGGAACCCTCCCCATCCTCCCTTGCAGGCTGCTGTGTCCAGGCACTGCTCCTGCTGTCCTTAGACCTGGGCGTGTGACATTCCTGGCATTGCTGGGCCCTGAGGAGAGCAAACAATGGGAACAGTGTTAATGGACAAACAATGCTGCCTGGTGAGGGGAGATGTCAGTGTCCAGGGGAAAATGTCTGCAGTAGGGCCCTGGGCCCTGTGGCAGCAGCAGGGTGGTCCAAAGCTGCCCTTTGCCTCCAGGGTCTGGGCAGGGACCCTGCTCCAGAGAGCACTGGAAGGTTGATGTGCTGGGACTCCTGTTTTCCCTGTGCCCCTTGTGATGCCAGGAGGTCTGACGTGTCTGTCTGTCCCCACACCAGCCCAAAGAAGAAGCAGACGAGTGACATTTCCTCACCGCAGGTGAGTCACTGGATTTTTGCCACTTGACTAAGAGCTGCCACGGAGAGTTCCAGTAAAAACATGATAACTGGGAAAATGGTGCTTGAGAGGCAGGTGAGTGGATGGGACACAAGTCCTGCTCGAAATCAGCAGAGGGTTAAACCCCAGCTTTACACAGCACCAAACCACAGCCCAGCTGTGGGTCTGTGGGAGCTGCCTCACTGCTCTCCCTGAAAGGATGACTTGGGTGTTGTCAAGGCTTCAACCAAGGATCTTCCAGCAAATTGCTTCCTTGCCTTGGCCGTTGTGCAGATAAATGAAAATGATTTCTCAGCCTATGCAAAAGCATAAACCAAGAGCACAGTGATGCTTCATTTCTTAACTGCTTTAAAAAGTTAATGTGGAAGATCCTAAATGTCGCTTTCAATAATGTGAGATTGGAATGGCTTCATTCAGTCTTTTATCCTGTCCAAGGAAAAGCTGCATTGGGTTAAAAACCTGAATGTAACATTCAGGAATTCAACCAAGTCCACTCCAGGCCTTGGGGTGGTCTCCAGTGTTCCATGTGCTGCCCATCAAGCATTGTTCACAGACTCCTCAATGCCCTGAAATTGCACTTTGGCATCCATCTTTAAGATTTCCCTCCTTATACGTACTTTTAGAACTTGAAATTAGTGGGCCTTTCTCAGCCCAGTTCAGTTCTTGTCACGCCAGAAGCTCACAGTATCTTTGCTGCTCTGCACTGTGGTTTCAGAGGTTTCCTCCCAGACCCACAGCTGTGCTGCAGCTCACACAGCTGGGCCCCAAAACCCTGGCACTGCACAGTTGGAGTCAGGCTTTGGGGAGGGAGTTCCAGGGTTTTATTCTGACATCCATAAAGTCCTAAAATCATTTGGGTGGGAAGAGACCTTAAATCCCACCCCTGCCACGGGCAGAGACACCTCCCACTGTCCCAGGCTGCTCCAGCCTGGCCTGGGACACTCCCAGGGATCCAGGGGCAGCCACAGCTTCTCTGGGCAGCCTGTGCCAGGGCCTCCCCACCCTCCCAGGGAAGGACCAAAGGCTGCTGGGGAGTGTCCTTCACTGGGTGTCGGTCCATCATTTCTGTGCCTAAACCTGAGCTCTGGCTGTGCAGAAGGGACCAGGCTGGGCACAGGGAATGGGGTCAGCCAAGCTCTGTGAGGAATTAGACATGGGTGTCACACTCTGGCAAGGCTCCAGCAAGCCCCATTAAAGGGAACTTGCTGCAATCAAATGTCTGTTGTATATGGAAAATATTTCCTCTAAACTTCATTTTAATTTTTTTTTGAAGAACATCTCATAAAACACAAAGTTGGACAAGTTGTTTTCAAAGCTGATGTCTGAGGAAAAGCACATCAACTGTGAGTTAGTTTGTGTTAGACACCAAAACCTGGAGATTTGGCTTTTGTAACCGAGGCACAGCATGACTTGAAGCAGAAAATAACTGAGACAGGGATGCTGAGGGCAGCTGAACTGCCTCTGGAGCAGCCCCCACCGCTGGCTCTGGGCAGGGAAAGGGCTGATTTTCCCTGCAGCCCCCACCGCTGGCTCTGGGCAGGGAAAGGGCTGATTTTCCCTGCCCCAAGTCACTGGTGCCAGCAGAGTAACACGGAAGGCCCACTGTCAGGGGCTGCAGGTGGCACAGGGGACAAAGCACTGGCCCCAAGGGGTGCAGGAGCCCAGGTTTGGGGGAGGCCCAGAGCCTGGCTGTGCCCGAGGCTCAACCTGACCTATATCAGCTTTCCCAGTGCCCAGCCTGGAGCAGGGAAACCAGCTGGGGCCAAATCCGCTGAAACAAAGCATCCTTTCGGAGTCCTTGTGCCCCCCAGTCAGGGGAGGGGTGCCCCGGGAGAAATGGGGAGGCCCTGGTGTGCCCTGCCCTGGGATGGGCCATGGGGCTGCTGCTGGCAGAGCTGGGGTGGGGCAGTGACACGGCTGATGGAAGGGGGTTCTCTGGGTGCAGGGGCTGGGGATGGAGGGCAGGGGAGCGGAGGGGCCGGGCAGGGGGACTGAGGGGATGGGGGTCCCGGCCCTGCAGCCCCACACAGACACCTGGGAGCGGGGTCTGGAGCGCGTCTTTGCTCCCGGGTGGAAACTCGTGTGGTTTTGTGGCCCGTGGCTGGCACGGGGTGGAGATCCTGCCTGCTTTGATTCCGCTCAGGGCTCTCCCCCACCCCAGCGTTCTGCTCCTGGTGGTTCTGCATGTTTTTAATTTGCTGATGGGCGTGAGCTAATGAGCTGTTGGGGATCAGGCTGTGCTGGTCAGAGCGCTGTCACCGCTCCTGCCCTGGACACCTGGGCATGGGCCTGGCTGTGGCCAGCGGTCAGTGATGCCCTTGGCACAAGGGCGTCACAGGTATCTGTGTCAGGGAGGTTTAAATACGAATCCTCATGTTCCCGCGGCCTCTCCAAACCCTAATTATTTCTAATTTCCACAGACAGAAGCTCTGTTGCTAAAGAAAAATCGACTTTTCCCAGCGGCGCGGAGGCTTGGCCGATGAGTCACGGCACTTCATTAGCTAATCTTAGACCTGCTGTGAATTACTCACTGGGGCTGATACAGAGCGGGCTGAGAAAATGCTCCTTTGGAGCTGATAATTTTAGAATTTGGGTCTCTTCCCTGGCAAGGGAGGGTTTAGAGCCCTAGTGTAGGTCTCAACATGTAAAGACAAATTCAGAGCCTCTGCAGGTTTCTTCTGCCAGATCCATGGGTGAATTTCAGTAGGTGAGGATGCTTTAAATTCGAGGATAACTCAGTGTGTGTCCGTGCTGAATCAGCCCCAGTGAGGGTTTATTTGGCAGCATTAAGTGTTGAGGTTGGTAGTGGGGGAGCACAGAAGTGTGTTTGGAGTGGGATCCTTGGGAGTGTCTTGCCAGGAACTGGACTCAGTGGCTGTGGGTCCCTTCCAAGTCGGGAGAGTCTGTGATTCCATGATTTCTGTAATTCTCAGCTTTTACTCTGGAGAGATTGTTTTCTTCTGAAGTCCCTCTAAAAGGTGGCTGAGGAAGCAAGATCACACGTGTTCTCTGTGAAACATCTGTATTGCCCCTGGAATAGGCAAAGGGATCAGGAACCCCAAATCCCTGAGTGCTCCCTGGCCAGGCACATGTCCCTGTGGGGTCCCTGGGCAGCACCTGCCAGGCTCCGGCAGCTGCCCACAGGATCTCAAGGGAGCATTTGGGGTGGTGGGAGCTGTTTCCCAGGGGAACTATCCCTGCTGCTGTAATGCTTTTTGTCCTTTTTATTATGGCTCGCATGTGTGTGCACTGAAAATTCCCTCAGCAGTTTCCCGAGCAGCCATTCCCACCGTGGCTTGAACTGAGGCAGTTTATTACAATACCCAGGTAATTTTTCTCCCTGGTGCCAGACGCTGTCAGCTGCTGATCTGTGCTGCCGGCTCGGCCCCGGGGGATGGACCCTGACACACGAAACAGCTCTTGGTATGATAATTGCAGCCATTTCGAGAAACAGGAGTAGGGGTCTGGGCAGGAATTGCCTTTGGGAACATCTGTTTCACCTTTCTCTCTACAGCCTCTTTCTGAAAACATCTTTTAAAATTAAAAAAAAACAAAACTTGTTCAGTGGCTGTAAGAACTACACGAGTGCAACTTCCCCCATACAAATGGTGGGAAAAGGATAATTAGGCCTTGGCAGGGGCTGCCCAGGGAGGGTTGGAGTGCCCATCCCTGGAGGTGCCCAAGGCAGGACAAGGTGGGGCTGGGGCACAGCTGGGACTCCATGGGCTGGGAGGGATTTTCCAGCCTCAGGGATCCTGGGGTTCTGTGATTCTAAGAGAACTCCCCGTCTGCCACCCTCTGCTCACAGAGAACTGAGCTGGTCATTTTGGGGAGTTCCAGGGTGTTCTGGCTGCACCAGCCTTGCTGTACCCAGGGCCCTGCACTCCCTGCCTTGTCCCAGGGAAGGCTGTGTCAGTGGGAAGGGCTCCGCAGCCCCCGGCCGGCTCCAGCAGGGGCTGGACCGGGTCCTGCTGCTGCTCTCACCAGGGCAGCTTTGTGCCTCAGCTTAATTCATCCTTGTTCCGAGGTTAAACTGCTCTTCCTATCACAGACGTTAATTATCAGCTGTAATTGATGGGTTCCCCAGCCCCCATTACAGATCCCGAGGCTGAGTTATGAGCAGCAGTTTGGATCAGCTCCTTGCACAGCAGTGGCGGATGCTCTTTTTTTTTGGGTGGTGCCACCAGCATTTCCTTTATTAGGAGCCACTGATGTCTCTCTGGGAAGTGTGGAGCAGCATTCTGTTTAGAAAAGCATTTTTTGTGCAGGGCTTTGGGTTTTTCCCTTTGCTACAAGCCAGCAAGCAAAACTCTTGTTTACCAGTGCTGCCCATGCAAAACAGGAGCTGCCACTCCGTTTGGGGGGACAAATGGCTGTGACTGGGGGCTGGGGCCTCCATCCTTTGGGAATTTATAGGCACAGTAATCATTCCTTCTACAAGTACTTTGCATCTGCTGCAGAAGAAAAGCCCAGGTGCGTTTCAGCCTGGAAAGGGTCACCCAGACTGCTGGTCCTGCTGATTTGATGGAAGCTGGATGGGGAAGGTGCTTCTGGGCAGGGACACACGGCCCCAGCCCCATCTCCAACTCAGCTGGACCATCCCAACCCTGCCCCACTGGTCAGGACTGGTGGATGGAGCGAGCCCAGCACAGGAGGGACAGGGCATGGTCTGGGAAGTGCCAGAAGGGGAAGGGCTGAGACTGCCAGGAACTGAAGGTGCAGCCTGGCCTGCAGAAACCAACCATAAAGAGAAGTGAGTCACGCTGAGCCCCGTCCCTGTCCAATTGTGCTGTTTTCCTGTGTAGAAAATACGTCCTCACTGCTCACATCCGCTGCCGGGGCTGGCGGGAGCGTTGTCCCCAGTGCCAGCCCAGGGCCTGGCCGTGCCCTCCGTGCCAGTGCCAGCTCTGCTCACCCAGAGCTTAGCTCAGAGCATCAGCCCTTCTCACCACAGAGCCCACAGCACCTACAGCCAAGTGCTGCCACGCTCCAGAAGGGATCACTTGTCCCTGTGAGACTGAAAACAACTCTGCAATATTGCAGATATTAATGTGTGTGGTAGCAACGTGCCCTCCTCTCACTGAACTGCTCTAGAATACAGCAGTGAGCCATCACACCCCTAAGGCCCTGTGGAGGAAGTGCCACTTCGGTCAATAAACATTTGTTTGCAGCAGAACTAAAAAGCCAGGCACACACAGGGAGCCTGTTATTCCAGTGACTTGGACCTTTGATTGAAAGGTGATAAATGAACTGTTTATCTACTAGAAATTCATTTCAGGCATTTTGTTTCGGCATTTCAATTGCATTTATTAGGCCTTGCTGACTGACCCCAAGCACTGGCAATAATTTGTTGCTGTTGTTTGCAGTTGTTGCAGGCAGAGCATTCCAGATGGGTCCAGCCGTGGAGGAGGCGCAGCCCCCGTGCCAGGGACACCAGCACCATCAGGTTGGATCTCACCCCAGAGGAGATCCTGGCAGGTGGAGGGAGGAGAGAAGGGGGATGGAGGGGCTGCAGGGGGGCAAGGGAAAGAGTCTGAGCTTCCCTAGGGAGGGCACTGAATGGGGGCCAGCACAGCCAAGTGCTCCCTGAGGGCTGGCTGAGGGTGAGGGGGCTCACAGGCCATGGGCAGCACAGGGTGGCCCAAGGCAGGGGCTGGAGGGAGGCTGGGTCCCTGCTCTCCATGGCAACGTCCAGTCCCTGACCCCATGGGACCCTCGTGCAGCGTGAGGCTGGGGAGAAGCTCCACCATGTCTTTCTGTAGAGCTGATGGATGTTGCTGCCCCTGGTATGCTGCTGGTAATTCTATATATCTCAGTCATTTATTCCTGACCTGTTCGAGGCTCCCTGTGTCCCAAAGACAGCAGGCTTGGAGGCAGAGCAGCAATTCAATACATTGTGCTGAAGACCTTTCCAAATAAATCACGTTCCCGGGCCCAGCCCCCTCAGAAGAGCAGCTGCTCCCCCTTTCCATGAGTGGCTGGGCTGGCCCTGAGAGGCCCTTACTCAATGTGCCTTTGCTGTTCCAGTCTGATCAGACCCAAAGAGATGGAGGCCAAACCCAGTACAGATCCCGTTCCTGCAGACCCTTAACACCATGGCACTGGGATGGGCAGTGCCTGTGATAAGGACAGGCATGTCACCTGGGGCGATGAAATCCCATCCCTGCTGTGGAGGGAACATGGCTGGGAGGATGCTCAGGGCCCCTCTCTTGGCTCCTGTGCCAGTTCCCAGCCTGATTTATCGGGGTGGGACATTAACCTGGAGTCACAAGAGCTGCTTGCCGTGGGCATGCCCCTGCAGATATTTAGGATTTGTGTGCCCCCTTCCTGCAGGGCTGAAGGTGGGACCCCCAAACCACGGGCTGCTGCTGGAGGGGGATCAGGTCACTGTAGTCAGGCACCAACCCAGCGTTGGCCACCTGCAGCCGGGGAAAAATGACACTTCCTCCAGAGAGGGGATTAGGTGCAGGACTAAATTTAGCTGCTGTTGCTTGGGGAGTGTGGTAAATGGAAAGGGATGGCTGTGAGCTGCTGCTCCATGTGCAGCCTGTCCTGGCTCCTCCCCAGCCCAGCAGCAGGGAAACCCCGCTGGAACCATCTGGGGTGACGAGAGCAACAGCACACATGGAGTTTTCATAAATCACAGGGTCTGAAGTCACAGCTCCTGAGGAGAACTGTCACCTTCAATAAAGCACGAGCAGGAACGAGCTGGGAGCTGGCTGCTGCCAGGCCCTCCTGATGCCAGTCTCACACAGGATTACCAGCCATGATCCATAGGCACTCCGGGGGCAGGCACAGCACAATGACTGGGCTTTGAGGGGATTCTCCCATTACCTGGAACACAGACAATCCTCAAGGCTGGCAGGAATGTCCTCCAGTCCCCACGGAAACACACTGTCCCTGATGGAGTCAGTGATAGCAGGTGGTGGAGTTGTTACTGAAAGTGAAAAGAAATTCTCTCCCACTCCTGGCCACGCCAGGACTGCCCTGGCTGTAACGAGGTGGGACATGCTGGACTGATCAGAGCTGCTGGCAGGACCTCCTTTGTGATGTGCCTTGATGGGAAACCCTCTGGCTCTGGTATAATCTGCCTTTGCAAGATCCATGGGGACCCTCTGAGAGACACCCAAGGAGCTCTGCAAGCAAGTGCTGGGGGCAGCCTGGGAATCTGTCCCTGGGATGGTCCAGGGGGATGCTTTGTGATTTATTGGGGATTGGTCTTTGCTTTACTTTAAAGGTTGGTATTGGTTTACCTTGCTGTGAGTGCTTTATGCCCCTGCTTGTGGTGATCAGTGGGAAACTGGGGATCCCCAGACAGGTGAAGCCTCCCCCACAGCCACCCCTGGGAAGGTTGGCCTCCCCCTGCAGCCCCGTGCAGCACCCAGGGGCTCTTGTGCTCCCTAACAAGCAGCTTGATGAGCACAGAGCCACTGGGCTGGATGCAGCCAAGGAATGAGCTGCTCATGGCATTTACAAACTGGCAGAGGGACAGGGAATGATTCTGAGTGGCTGGGCATGGCTCCGTGTGCCTGCAGGGCTGTCATGCCAGGCAGGGACAGCCCTCCTGATGCTGGGCTTGGATGTCAGCCTGAAGGTAATGGGATGAGTGGGGGTGTCTGATCAGCTAGAGCTGTCCATCTCTGGCTCCTGGGGTGCTCCTGTCTTCTGTCAGTCTGAGCCCCTCGGTCAGTGGTTGGTGACACTCCAGTGACACGTGGGGCTACACGTGAGGACAGAGCAGCTGCACTCCTTCCTGGCCTTTGTGGCCCCAGAGGCTCCACTGAGTCACTCCAGGTGCAGCACTGGGACCTGGGCCCCCTCCCAGAGCAATCAAACCTCACCCAGAAGGAGCAGAGTTCCTCCCCCACCAGCCTTAACGTCTCCAGGTACTGCAGAAGCACAGACACGTCTTGTTGCCCTGACTGGAGCAAGGTCAAAAAAGTCAGAGCTGGGCACAGGAAGGGTTGGTTGGCTGGAGGCAGTTAAGTGGTGCCTGTGCAATGGGGATTGGGGCACTTGTGCCAGGATGGGTGGGAAGGTGCATCCCAGGGGCTGTGGCGGAGACCCCCCAGGTGTGGGCCTTGGGATGCCAGGGGGCTGTGGGAGGAACCCTGGAGGCACTTCACAGGGGATTGTGTGTACACAAAGTCCGTGGCACAACTGAGGTGACACAGGGCTCAGCAGAGACACGGCTGGGCTGGAAAGGGCACCTGTGTATCCTAACAGAACAGTTATGGCTAACATTAAAAATATTACAGACATTGATTGTGTGTGATGTGAAGCTCAGGGAGGAGCCACCTGAGTTAAATGCTTCCATAAAGGAGTTTTCCTTCCTCAAGCCATGGGTGGATCCCGTGGCTCCAGCTGACCCTCGATGGCAGGGGCCGTGTCTGGGCTGGCTGGGGGTCTCAGGCTCTCCCTGCCACCACTCCCATCCAGGGTGCCCAGAACTGTTCCTCACACATGGCTGGTGCCATGGGGAGCCTTTGTTTCCTTGCTGTTGTTCTTATCTGGGGCTGTCTCACACACGGTGTGTGCTTTGGGCTGACTCATGGCTGCACTTCAATAGACAAAGGAATTAAAAGGACAAACATGAGGTGGGAACCCATCTGTGAGTGGGGAGAGGAGGAAAAGAGAGCCCTGCTCGGGCTTGAGCAGTACACTGACCAGGCAGGGCAGTCAAACGGGCCTGTGCTTGTTCTGCCTCTGGATGAGGCAGCTCGAGAATTCAAGGATTTTTTAAATTTTCTGCTGCCTTTTTTTTTTTTTTCCCCTCTGCTTGTTTTTTTCCATGAGATGTTGAGGTTTCATCCGTCCAGGAACTCAGTGTGGAAAAATATAAATAGCTGTGACAGGGGCTGAAAGCTGAGCGAGTGAAAGCAGAGGGGATTTATGGCCAGGCTGGTTCAGGCCTTGGCTGCCTGTGAGCACTGACTGTACTGCCCTGCCACGAGGCTATGCATAGGTGCAGTCCAGGGACAAACCACCCCCTGGCACTCGAGCTGGCTCCTTCTCCACTCAGGAAAACAGGGAGACCAGCCACCATTCCAAATGCTCCTATTCTAACTTCCCGAGGGCAGGAGGCAGCCTTGCCTGTTTGCTGTCCCTGCAGCAAACCTGGCGCTCAAACAGCTCAGACAGGGCTCACTCACCTCTGCAGAAGAGGGGCCTGAAAATCTGATGTATTTTCTCTGCAAATTCGTCAGTCAAACACAGTAATGTCTGTTTCAAAACAGTCTGTGGGCACTTGGAAAGGGAAAGGGCCTGCCTTTTATTTACTTGTTTATTTACTTATGGGTGAGGTTTATTTGTCTCCTGGGTTTATCCCAGGCCATAACTACCCTGTTTGTTGCCCTTTGCCATCAGATATTATATTTAGCCACGTGTATGTGATGGCAGATACACTGTGGGTTCTATTTCCAGTGGTGGAAACAACAATTTCTAAATATCGCAGCCCCCTGGGATGCACAAGAGTATTGAAAATACTCATCTCTGGGGGAAAGCTGCAGCTCTGGGTTTCACCAGCAAGTCTCCAGGTGTCTCTTGCCCAAAGCTCAGCGCTCTGCAGTGGCAGTTGCCCCAGCAGAACTGGCCCTGACATCACTGGGCTGTTGGGTTGGGAAGTGTGAGCCAACAGCGGCGTTGGAGCAGCCCTGCAGTTCAAAGGACACACGTTCAAAGGACATCAAAAGAAAGACTTTTCTGGCAATAAAAGCCAGAGTAACCATCCCTCTCAGCAGTGCCGGGAATGTGAGGCTGGAGTGTTTGCTTTCCTTAGGATTCATCCTCTATACTGGTAAGATGTGTAAACAGACCGACCAGGCACCTGGCCCCGAACGCTGCTCGTGCGTGACCGTCCCCCCGCATGGCACATATGTGCTGGACATGTTCAGTGTGGGAGCTGCCTCACGCCCAGCCATGAGTGTACATAACATCACAGGATTATCAAAAAGCCATGGGAAGCTGGTACTCTGAGCCTTGATGGCAGCAGCTGCACTACAGAGTTTGTGGCTGGCGCTCACTGGCCTGGGCAGAGACCCAGATCTGGGGCAGGAGCAGCCTGTGCCAGCACAGCCCCCTGTACTGCATGGCCATGCCAGGAATAATAATCATAATAATCACAATAATCACAATAATCATAATAATCAACATCAGCTTTTGTCAAGAGGCCACATGCAAATGGAAAGGTCGGTACATTTAGAACAAATAGAAGAAATGTTCTTTTTGTAGTGCATGTATCCCTCTGGAATTCACGTATGGAGAAGATTTAAACACAGAGCTTGGTTAGAATCAAAAGAAAAACTTTGGCAAGATCGTGGTGTGTCTGTTATAACATCTGGGGCTGAGCAGGCTCTGGCCTCTGCATAATCAAACAGCCCACACCAGGACAGGGAGGCTGTGAGGAGCAGCACAGACAGGGAAGGTGTGCTGGATGAGCAGGGAATGGTACCAGGACGGGCAGGGGATGGGAGCTGGATGGGCAGGGAGACAAATCCAGGGTGGACTGCCCTGGCTCAGGCAGCTCAGCTCACAGGCTCACTTGGAAAATGCAGCCGATCCTCGAGGAAGGCACAGGTTAAACACCAAGGAAATGGTTGGGACGCTGCTTTTGAATGTGGGTGAAGCAAGAAAAAGCTCAAAACCCAGCTGAGTTATTTCTGGTGGCTCACCTCGTGGTATTTACTGTCTGGGAAGGGCTGCGCTGCTGAGCGCATCCTGCACCCGCCCCAGGGAACATCCTCCTTCTCCTCCTCCTCCCTGGGAGCTGCTCCTGCCGGGCACGCCGAGTGCTGTGGCTGGGGAAGGAGCTGCAGCCTGGTTTCCCCAAGGAGGAAAATATGGCAGATTGTACTTTCAGTGAAGTCCTTGTTTTTGTTACAAAAAGAAGGATCACTTTTCCGTATTTTTTTGTCCGCAGTCCATCCCAAGAAACTATCCAACAACATAAAACACAGCTTAGCATGTGCAAAGCTCTGTGACACATCAAACCCCCCTTGGGAAAGGACCCTGTGACACTGACAGACCCCACAGCCACAGCCTGGACATGCTGCAGGAGCCGCGCGATGCAGAGGTTCATTGTCAGCCCTCAGCTTCCCCCTGGCAGCATCCTCTTCCAGTCTGCAGGACTCCCTGTGTAATTATTTTCTCAGCCACCCCTCGCTGTTCACAGTTTTTCTTATGAGTCACTAAATAGTGTGTGATTTATACAGCTGTGTTTGGGGTTTGCAATAAGCACCCAGCTGAAGGCCCAAACCTGGGGTTCTGTGGAGTCAGGGAATTCAAAAACTGCTCAGTTCACCTCACCTCAGTGGAGTTGTCATTTACAGGGACAGAGACAAGACGATCACACAGGAGGGTCCCAAAGCTCCGGTTCTTTGCAATAAAAATAGAATTTAGGGGACTCGCTCTGTAAAGTTGTTTTTCATAGCTATAAAAAGAAAATGGAAATGCTTCCCTTTGGTACATCTACATCCTTCCCACTAAATAAGTGATTTCCTTTTCTCCCTTCTGATTAGGAAGCTCTCCACTGGAGGTTGGCTTTGATGTCTTGGGGATAAAAAAATCAAATTAGTGAATCCACAGGAAAGAATCATCACAGCCCTGTTTCTTGGGCCAGGAATGAGGGTTTAACCCCCTTACTGATTCCTGCTGCCTTCAAGTGGGCTGAGGAAGCAGGAGGGCAGTTGGCTTGGAGCTCCCAAGGGGGTGATGGGGAATGCTGCTGGGGGGGCGTGGGGATATCCAGAGAGGATCACAGGATGTTGTCACTGCTGTGGATGGGCACTGGGCATCCTGCTATCCCCTACAGCTGGTGTCCCCCACACACCACCCTCACAGGGCCCTGAGCCCAGCTGAGACCCTGCAGTGCCCAACTGGGGTACAATGACCAACCCGAGCTGCCGTGACAGGGGCTGAGGGCGCAGGAGCTGAGGGAGAGCTCTGGTTAAGGTGTGTTTGCTGTGTGTCCCTCCCCTTAGAAATCTCAGCTGGCTTAGCTCTACCTCATGCATTTGTGGATGTTCAAAGCCAGTGTGACACAGAGCTGAGCCCTAAGTTTCACTTTCTGGATAAACTCTGCTGTTCCAATTAGTGCCCTGAGCATCCCCCTGCAGTCTCTGCCAGGGCAGACTGAGCCCCCTGCCCCGGGAGCAGTGATGCCCACCCACACTCCACGGGCTGTGACAGGGCATCACCCTCCACTCCTGGACATATTGTAAGGCAGAAACAGAATTCCCACTCAGATCTGTGTGAAACCAGAATTGCCCTTGACAGCCAAGCCCCTGGTGCCCATCCCTGTCCCCATCCCCGTGGGCTGGCAGGGACACCAGGAGCCCACCAGCCCTCCCAAGCCAGGCAAGGGCAGCACATTCAAGGTCTATGTTGGAGCAGTTCTTCCATTTCCTCTCATTAAGCAAAGCCTCTGCCTTGTTTATCTGAGCTATAAATAGCTTCCCATGTCTGCGCCTGCTCTCACTGTGGTCACTGACAGGCAGAGTTGGGGCTTGGGGATGGGATTTTAAACCTGATGGTGTTTTTGCCTATCCCTGGCGTCAGGAGGGAGCGCAAAACCAGATTAAACACAGAGAGATTAAAGGAAGAGATGTATAAATGCATCTAAAAATAACCCCTGGGCTCCGCAGGGCAACGGGCCCGTAGTGCTGAGGGCAGGGCAGCGCTGTGACGGTGACGGGCCCCGTGACCCCCACCGGTGCCAGATGGGACCAGCACAAATCCCTGGCTCCACAGGGCAGGGGCCTGGCACTGCTGACCCATCCAGGACAGCCGTGCCCCCAGACACCCGGGACAGGGATGGCACTGCTCGCTGGCAGCTCTGGGGTGCAAAATAAAACCTGGGTTTCCACCCCCTCCATACACAGGAGACAGTGGGGTGCTGTGAAACCCTCCTGGGCAGGGGATGGAGCTGGTGAAACCCAGGTGGGGTGGTTTGGGTGGGTCATGATGGGTGTTTTCTGCCTTCCCCAGGTCCGTGGCCAGAGTGGCTCCAGTGGGGGACACCGGCAGGTCATGGCACAGGAGGACAGGAGGACAGGATTCCCTGCTCCGAGGGCTGCCAGCCTCTGTCTCCGGGCACTTGGAAGGGCTGGGACAGCGTGGGCACTGTCACACAGGGCCACCGGGCAAGGGCTGCTGCTGGAAATGGAAAATCCCAGCCCAGGAGCCCATTCCTGTACATGTGCCCCACGCCTGAGCAGCGCCGAGGAATTTGGGCTGGATGTTGCTGCCGGGTCGGGGGGAGCCGCTGGGACAGGCCCGGGTGTGGGTAATTCCCTATCAGGCATTAGCAACACGTCGGGTGGAGTAATGGAAAATGTGGAGAGCTGGCAGAGCTGGCACACTGGCTCCCAAACCTGCCAAACGAGAAATCACCTTGGGCTGCCCGAGGTGGATCCTTGGCAAGTGTCACTTGTGGAAGGAGGTGCACTGGAGGATTAATGTGCTGAGAAGAGTCTCCTTTGTCTGAGAAATGACTGCTGATAGTGGAGATATTCCCCTCCCTCTCCGGGGTGTGTGTGAGCACCCTCGCTGTGTTTGCATTGCCTGCTCCCCTCTGGAAATGGAGTGTGCTTGGCCTGTGTGTCCTGGCACTGCCACCCCCCTGCCACCCCCCTGCCACCTCCCTGCCACCTCCCTGCCACCCCCTGCCACCTCCCTCCTCTGTGACTCAGATCCCAGCAGCAGGAAGGAGGAGAAAACCCAAGGACCCACCTGTGGGCCCAGCTATTCCTTCACCTGGGCACAGCGTCAAACACTTCTGCCCTGCAAAGCTTTCCATTGCCACTCTGATTCCCAGGGGGAAAGGGGATGAGTTTGCCCACAGGCTTGGCACAGATATCTCGCCAGTAAAGGCTTTTGGCATTTATTCACATCCAGGGGTTTGTTCAGGGACACCAGTGCATGACACACGGGGAAATGGAGACTCGTAAATGTGGTGAGTCTCAGGAGAACTAGGGAAGTGTTTCCTGAGGGAAATTTCAGGTTGCTCTCCAGGTCTCTTGGAGCCCCTTCAGGCACTGGAAGGGCTTATAAGGGGTCTGTTCTCTAGATTAAACACTCCCAGATCTCTCATCCTCTTTGGTGTTTCCACATTGTCTGGTGACATGTTGAGTTTTTCTTCAATAACTTAATTTATCTCTTCATATTTTCCCAGTTTCTCAGGTGCCCTGCCCTTCAGAGTGTGGATTATCCCTGGCATTTCTCCCTGTGCAGCCACAGAACAAATGAACTCACACTGAACACCACGACTTCCTGTAATGGCACCAAATCCTCAGGGCAGCGTCACATTCCCGCACAGCACAGGGACAAACTCCAGCCTGTTATGCCAGGGCTGTTATCAGTGACTTGTCAGGATCTGGAATTTACCCTCTGAGTGCCACAAGGGCAGGTGGGCGTCAGGGGCAGCCCATTCCTGAGCACCGGGGCCACCCCAGTTCCTGCTGTCCCTGTTGCACAGGGAGTTGTGATCCATGTTTGCAGGCACCTGGTCTTTAGTTTCAGCCTCTTTGATCCGTATTTCTCTAGATCTTTATATTCCATCAAGCCGTTCTGACTGTTACATTTTCCTGGATTTGGTTTGATTTGCTGCCAGTGTTTAGCTTTGTGTTTTGTAGTGATTTTACAGGCAAGAGGAAAGCAGGAAACGCAGAGCATCCAGCAGCAGGAGCCGTGTCCCTGCCCTGCCACAGTGTCCCTGCAGTGTCCCAGTGAGGGCCACTGGCACAGAGGAGAAAATCGCACCAAACCTCAGGTTTGTCTGCAAGCTAAAAGCAGACAGAGATTACCAATATCTTGAGCGAGAGGGGAGAAAAGGAGCCTCCTAACATATAATTCAGGGATGAAGTTTCAACGTCTGGATTTGGAAATAAGAGCCGAAGGCTCTGAAAGGTTCATCTGTCACTGAAACCCTGACTGTGAGTAAGGAAAATATCCGACCCAAAAAACGTAAAAATCATGAATCATTCCTGAAATTCAGAAAATATTTCATAACTTTCATGACTTCAGACCAAGCCTCAGCATCCTGTTTGCTGCTGGCCTTTGTTCCAGGGCTGTGACTCAGGATCCACTGGGAGGGTCACCCGAGAGAATGGAGGCACGAAACTCAGCTGTGAAAAACTGAATAAAGGGAGAGCGATTTTGTCCCAAATGTGTACGAGTTTTGCTGCTCCCCTGCCACTCACCTGGGGGTGGGAGCAATATCCATATCCTGTATTTCCCAGGCCATGGCACATAGCTGCTGAGGTTTGCACAGGTGCTCACTGGGCACCAACACACCTGAGCCTGATCCCTGCTGGTTGTTGGGTTAATTTCACTTGTATATATATTTTGATGTGTGTGTATATATATATATACATAAACACAGCTGAGTTTGTGTGTGTGTCTCTGCATATATCCATATTTATATATAGCTTGCTGTGGTTTTACAGAGAAATATGAGAGTTGCCGAGCATGGTTACTCTGCAGTTTTAAACACACCTATTCAGAGGTGGAGGAAATAACTTATGGCTGGTTTGGTGGGAGCAGAATGGGGCTTCAGTTTCCTGCAGGAGTTCTGGCAGGCTGGAATGGGTTGGTGGGTCTGTTCCTGCCCCTGCAGTGTCTCACCGTGATGGTTCAGACCCAGGAAAGAGGAATCACCAGTGGGAACTGTGGCACCAGCCCAGTGTCTCTCCCCTTCCCAAGTCCATGATCTGCAGCATCAAATAACCCCTAAAGCAAAGGGGTTATTTTGCTGTAGGGGTTATTTGATGCTGCAAATAAGCAGCATCTGCTCTGCTGTCAGTTTTTAGTATTTCTTTCCTTGAAGAAACTTCTAGATCCCTAGAAGTTCTCTGCTGGGGCCAAGTGAATTCCAGGCTGCTGAGGACACTCCTGCGTTTGGGGGTTGCATTTTATGGGCCCTTGAGACCTGCAGAGTCTGGGAATCTTGGGCCAAAACCCATTAGCTGCTCATCCATTGTGTAAAATCTCATGCATCATGATGCCCCCAGCTGAGGGAAACCTCAGGCTGCCCTGGGTTCCCCATTTCCAGATGCCCTGATTTTACACATGCCAAGGAGCAAATATTAATTATGGAATTGTGCTTTAGGAGAGACCTGAGGGGCTGCAACTCCTGCCTTGCCGTTCAGGCTGAGAAATAACTGCTTCACATAACAGATCCTCCCCTGGGATTCCCTCGTGCATTTCCATTTGGTGCAGCTGCAGGAAAACCAGCAGCTCCACATGGTCCCTTCAGGGGTTGGCACACGGGGAGCTCTCCCTGCGGTGACGGTGGCAGCCCTGGGCAGCACAACCTGCCTCTTCATTTGCCTTCACCACCCCCAAAATGATCATTTTCCTTCTGCTCCTCTGTCAGACCCTTGATTTTGGCTAAGAAAGCCTTGGATGGATTCTTTGCTAAAATCCCTGGAGCCCCTCCTGTGGATGGCTCCAGGGACTGGTGGGTGTCACTTGATGGTGGACCAGCCAGGTCGGGTGTGAGGGGACAGCAAATGTCCCTGTGGGTGAGGGGGGAGCAGGCACAAAGCCATGCCTGGGGGTGTGAGATGCCCCATCCCCTCCTCACCACTGCTGGGTACAGCCACAGACACCCCAGTCCCCACGGGGACACGAGCCTTGTCTGTGATAGATGTGAGCAGAACTTATCACCGTGCAGCTGACAGGGCAAAGCGTCCTCCTGGGGAATTAATTAGAGGAAATGTGGAGGCAGTGACCATGATATGTAAATCAGGATGGATCACGGTCAGAAATGAGATGAGTTTCGTGCCGCTGCGGTGCAGGGAGCGCAGGGGCAGGAGGGGTGCTGGGGTCGGGGTGCTGGGGTCGGGCAGGACAGAGCAAGTCAGGGTCACCAGAAAGGTTCTTTAATCAGCTCCCTGCTTTGTGGCAGGACTGGGGGGTTCCTGCCTTCCCACCATCAGCTTTTACCTGATGGTTTATTGTCATGCAAGGAGCCACTGCTCGAAGTGGGTTTCCACACTGAGAAATGCAAATTGCGTTTCTTGTGGAAGACAGTTAATAAATGCTCCTCAACAGCTACCCTTGTTAATAGCTCTTTAATTCTCTAATGAATATTTATGAGCAGTTGCCTGAAAGCAATGAACCTTGGACTGTATGGACTAATATTGATTGTGTTTGAAATTAAAAGAATAGCGAGGGGTTTTCTCTTTTGGTGAAAAAGCTGAACAAGAGGAAGACAGCCACCAATGCAGGGTGGGGCTTTTAAATTATGGCAGGTAATGGATCACTGAAACATCCCCTGCCAGAGAGGTGCTTTCAGGAGGGTGATTTGGTGGCACATCAGCGGCCTTTGCCCATTTCGGGTGCCCAGCTGTGCCCCTGCCCATCGCGGGGGTGCTGGGGACCTTGTGACAGGCAAGGATTGGGGCACTGTGGTGTGTTGTGGCTCCTGACCCAGAGCCAAGCATTCTCATCGCCCTGTGTTCCCAGGTGGACTGTGCTCTCGTCCAGCTCTACATCCAATGGGCTGTGGGAATCTCCTTATTAGCATGAGGGTGGCAGATCCCTGATTGATTCCTGCCTGCCAGATCCCTGTGATTCCTGCCTGCCTGCCATGTTCCCGGAGCAAGGCCTCTCTGGAATCCTGGCACCGAAGGAACGGCTGCATTTCCCCTCAGGAAAAGTGACTCAGCTCCAGCCGAGCACCCACGGATGAGTCCCCAAAGGCTGGTCCCTCCCTGAGGTGACAGGCTCCCGGCACTGCTGTGGGGATTGGTTTGTCTGGGAACTCTCCTGCTCCGAGGGTCTTGTTTCTCCTGGGTTTGAGCATAAAGAAAGCAAACCACCGTGGATTGGAGGAGCAAAGCCTCAGACACTGGTGATGCTGTTTTCCAAGAGGTGCCCCATGAGCTCACTTGCAGGGAAGACTTCCAGCAAGTTTCCCTGCTGGCTGCAAACCTTTTGGGTGGGAGAGCCAGGCCCTGGCCTGCCCTGGTGGCAGCAGTGTGGCTCCATGGGGCAGAGATCAATCCCCGGGGCCCCCAGGGTCCCCTCAGACCCCATGGCCCCATGGCCCTGCACCCCCTGGATGGCACTCGATCCGTGGCCACCATCCTGCCCACCCCAGTGTGCTCCCAACTCTCTCCTCCCCAGGGCTGATGTGGAGATCCTAAGGCAGAGTTTTGTCACCAGAGCTTTTATAAAATGGTGAAAAAGCTGGAGTGAGTAGTTATTGGCTTCCTGGCTGAATAGGCTTTATAAAAATAGTGATTTAAACTACTAGTAAATGCCTGCTTGGATTGCTCACTGAGAAAACAAGCCAAGAGGGTTTCAGGGAGTCTATTTGCTCCAGCACTTTATTCCAGAATATTCTGGAGTATCCCATGTATCTGAAGACATTATTCCCAGATGTTTTTTACCCCTGAGGACAGGGAAATCCCGCAGTTTGTAAGTGCAAAGCAGCTGTTTGCAAACAGGAGCAGCACAGTTGGTCACCCCTGGCAGAAACCACGTCCATGATCAATACAAATTAGGTTTGCAGTGGGAGTTGATTAAAAAGGACACAGTCAGTGTTTGGGAGCATCCATCTGAATTTCAGATGGGGTTTCTCTCAGAGCATCCATCCATCCATATTTCCATTAAATTTACTTTTTCTACCTGGGACTTCATGGAAGAGAGATGAGAAACAGCTGCTCATCCAGTGCAGAACAGCACGCATGGGCACAGGCACATTAATTGTTGCACATTAAACTCCTGCGTGTTCAGTATTAAAGTTGGCTGAAACATTCCTCCCCAGAATAGTTTCAGCAGCTTTCTGCTTCTAAAACTGGTGTTCTGAAATGAAAGATTTCAAAACAGATTTTCACACTGAGCCCAGGGTTGCTGCAGGGTCTGGGCTCTGCTGGTGCCCAGCACCCACGGGCAGTGAGACTGACCCAGCACCATCAGCGGGGGTTCTGCAGTGCTCCTCTCATTTCACCCAGGTAAGTGAGCACTGCTGCACTCTGGGCTGTGTCAGCTGCATCCTGCCATCCCCAGCTGGGGATTCAGATGTTTCCAGGCTGGTTTGTCCTGAGCTGTCTCAGCCCTCGCTGTTGTGTTCATGCAGGCAGCCAGCCCTGGCTGCTGGAGATAAAATGTAGGTCACTTGGAGGTCCCCACACTGCAGGTCTGTAAATCTGGAGTTTCATGTTTTCAAAAACCTGGGCTGCACAAGGCAATGCTGCTGGCAGGTTCTTCTTTATCTACAATAAAATTAACTAAATAATAATAAAAATAATAAATCTGGAAATACAAGTGCAAGAGTCACAAGTTCTGTGGAGCCTTGCACAGAAAATCTCCTTTTACTTTCAGGGTGCAATGGAGCCCAGTACCTTCTGGAAGGACTCAGGGTTATGGGGAAGCCCTTGTGCACTGTGTTTCTACTCAGAAATGGTGAAAGCTTCCATGGAGGCATCCCAGCAATTGAGGCCAACTCTGAAAACAGGGCTCAGACTCCAATCACAGAGTGTGTGCTCTCGGTTTGGGGTGGACCTTGGGAGCTTGACTGTAGGTGGATTTATGAAACTGAGAAGGGTCATTACGGGGTTTCCTCTGTCTGGTTTATTTATTAACACACTGAACCTTCATATGACCATGTCTTAAGCTCCAGCAAAGCTGTCTCAGTAGGTCTCAGTATCCCTGCTCCGTGTCAGCTCTGGCAAGGACAGGGGGGATCCCCTCTCACTCTGCCCAGTGTCCCCTTGGCTTTCCCTGTCTCCAAAGGAACACACCAGAAGTGTCAGAGAGAAGCCACACTGTGCTGGAGGCAGCACGGGACCTGCAGATGGAAACACGGCCAAAGGCAGTGGGGAAGGTGAAGTCAGTGATCCGCAGAGCTGTCTGGGCACTGTGCCACCCTCGTGTCACTGCTGACGTACAGTCCTGACTGTCCCCTGGGCTGGACGAGGACAGCTCTGAGTGTGTCCCTCAACCTCGTCCTCACAAGACAGAGCCCAGGCTGCCAGGGCTCAGGGTGACATTCCCCCCACAGGGCTCAGACGGGCACATTGCTCTGTGGGACTGACTGTCACCCAGACAGTGAGCCCAGTGCAGGGGCTCCATCAGCTCAGGACTGGAAACACTGCCCAGCTTGGGCTCTGAAATGGTCTAAACCCACCCCGAGCAGAGGAAGGTGACAGTGGGGGCCTGTGCCTCAGCAAGGCCTGGTCTCTGTCACTGGTGTGGGATGGGAGCAGTGGGCTGGGAGCAGTGGGGTGGGAGCAGTGGGATGGGAGCTGTGGGCTGGGAGCCATGGGATGGGAGCTGTGGGATGGGAGCAGTGGCAGCCCCTCCATGTCCCTGGTGTCCTGGAGATGCTGCAGCGGGTGCCGGTGCCACATTCAGTGCCCAGATCATGTTGCAGCAGCACTGTGCCTGAAATGCTGCTGCCTGCACATCCCTCCTGTGGGGAATAATCCAAATATGCTGATGAGGTGGAAAGTGCTGGATCAGGAGCTCTGGACGGTGTCCCAGCAAGAGGCCACATGTCACCCAGGGCACCCAGCGTCCTCTGCTCTGCTCCCACCTCCTGAGCAGCAAATCCTGTCCCCCCTCAGCATGGGGGTGTCCCTGCATCACTCTGAAACACTGATAATGACCCCCAATGGATAAAATACTCCTTGGATTTCAGGGATACCTTTCTGAAGCACAGATCAGTGTTTTTGTCACTGAGTTCCTACCCTCACCAATTGCACCTGCCTGTGTACTGACCCTGAATGGGGTTCCTGGCATTTTAGCTCTCAGGAGAGGATGGAGACATGCTGGGGAGAGAAAAACTAAAAAAAAAACCAACCCAGAAGACCCCAAAATTTCTGAGAAACTGTTGGTAACACAGTGTTGGCATTTTGTGTGCTGTTTTTTAAAGGCAGCAGGATAAGGAACCTAGGCTCTATTTCTATGGCAGCATGAGGAACTCTTCCCTATGTTTTCCATAGGAATTCATCTTTTGCAGCCATCTGAAATCATGGGACTGTGGCAAAGACATGAAGCTGGTTGTTACATGTTTTCATCACTACCCAAAAGATCTGTAGAGGGAGAACTTGTCTCACTAAATTCATGGCGCTGTTTGCTGGGGAAGGAAGGGCCAGCCCTCGGAATCAGAGCCTGGATTAAAATATGTTCCTGTTACATCTTGACACAGTAAAATGCTAAATATACAAACAGGCCCTTTGTCATGGAATACATGGCAAACTCAGCCCCGTCAGCCACTCTGTCACTGTCTCCATTTCCCAGAGCTCGTTTGGGTCAGTCAGAGGTTTCTGGCACAGAAAAACATCCTGTTTTTCCTTTCAGCTGGATCACCAGAGGGTTTCGAGCTGGCCTGGGGGCTGGATGGGGTGTGGAATGGTGGGTTTGTGCTGCTTTGGCTCTTGGTGCTGGAGCTGGTGGGAGTCTGCTCAGCTCCAGGTTTGCTTTGGTGTGTCCTGAAGGCTTAAGTCAGAGAGTTCCAGGTGTGTGGCTGCTGGAATGGTCCCACTGGGCTGCAGATCACCTGCCTGACTCCACTTTTCCCCAGGCACCACTGAGGAGGGGTACAGAGCATTGTAGCCAGAGCACTGTAGCTTCCACAGGGAGCCTTCAGTGGTCCCTGTGATCTCAGTTTTGATTCCTTGGCAGGTGCTGGATGTTCATCCTGCCAGGCTCTGTCTGTGCCCTGTGGTGGCTGGAGAAACTCACTTCTGCTCCAGAGGCTCATCAGAACCGGACTGAAAGAGGGTGATGGTCTGAAACTTTCTCTGTGCTCAGAATCATGCTATTCCAAGGGCTCTGGTTCCTCACAAGGATAAAAATAAACAACCCACTTCAAACCAACACACTGACCTGCTCCCAGCAGTAAGTGGGAATGCCAAGGACTTTGGCTTAAGAATTGTTCTACTCGTGACAGTTTTGTGCCAGTGCAGAGGGAAGGAGACCAGGGAACAGCACAGACATGACAAGTAATGCTGCACTACAGTGAACTTTGCCACTGTCCAGTGTGTTTCAGAGTGGTCCCACCACTCTGCCCTGAGCTGGGCACGGAGCAGGACAGCAAAGGCTCCTCAGTGTCACCCCCTGCATGACAACGCTGACCCAGGACATCCCTCACAGCTGTGGGGCCTGGGTTTGCTGCTGCTCCAGTGCACAGGGATGAATCCAGCCCAGCACACACAGCCTGCATTAATTCTGCTGCAGTCTGGTGCATTAATGCACTAATTATTAACTATTGTAAATCCTTTTTATAAGATTCCGAGCAATAACATCTCTTGTTCTAAAAATAGACCAGGGAGGTAAGAAGGCACAAAAGTGCCAAGGAAGATACTTTAATTTCCTAATACATTTCAGGCTGTTAATTTACAAGAAAACTGGTTGCTGTGGGGATTCAGGAATTAAATTGCAGCTGCAGGATATAAATTTCAAAGGAGGTAACATTTTTCCCCAGATGGCCACTCTATGCATGGAGCAGAATCTGTGCTGGCTCTTCTGGGGGTTGCATTCCACTTGTAAAATATAAGTGCTGAACTGCGAGGGACAGTGGGGAGCAGGGAGGGGGGCTGGGGATGGAGCAGGGATCCCATGGAGGGGGCGGTGATTCCTGCAGTGCTGCTCCTGTGCTGATGGGCAGCAACTGCTTCACCATCAAAGCACAGAGCAGCCCCCTGACACCATCGAGTCCAACCATCCCGTTCCTTGGCGGAAGAGACCCCAGATGTCCAGAGATTTCCCATGAAATCCGTGGTGACCGCAGCAAACTGTTAAACCAGTGGGGAATCAAGCAGTGACAGAAACCTAGAAGAGGTTTTTTTTTTTAAAACGCCAAACCAGCATCTCGGGGATGCTGGACAGGGTTGGGTAAAGCTGTTGCACAAAATCCCTGTTTTCTGAGCAATAATCAATTTCTGACAAATTACTGTTTGGAGCCTCTGAGATGGGAGCTTCCTTCGGGTTAACCCTCAGCGTGTTCGGCAGCTCGAACACCAGCCACTAATTCCAGCAAAAATGCAGGGAAATGCCGCCCCGTGGCAGCCCCGCGCCGCGCATCCCATCTCCTGGCCGCAGCCGGGAACAGCAAGCGAGGAAAGCCTGGGAGAGCTGCAGGAAAGGACACGCCGCTGTTGTGTGTGCACAGAATGTGCGAATTTTGCAAGGAGGGAGGGGCGGCTTCGCTCCATCATCTGACAGATGCTGGGGAAGAGCTCGGGAGCTGCCGGAACGTGTCCCTCTGGTCTGTCGGGGCTGCGGGGCGCAGCCAGGGCACTGCACAGGGATTTCTGCCCTGGGGAATTGCTTGCAAACACCAGACTGTAGCTGAAATCCAGGCGTGGGCTCACCCAGCACGGAGGGTGGTGGGGAGCACAGCTCCAGATGGAAGTGTTCCCCTTGGAGAGGCTCCAGGGCCTCCTGGGTGGGACCAGGGTCCCCTTCACCTCGCAGCACCACCGGGTCCCCAGTGTTTTTCTTTCCCATTCACCAGGAGGTGACACCTGGTCGATGCCCACGCAGGATCCCACTGTCTCACCTGGGGCTGATGTGCCCAATGTCACACCGTGCCACCCTGGGGCTGCTCCTGCTCCCACCCACCCATCTGCAGAAGGTGCTTGGTGGCTGCAGTGCCACCCCCTTGAGTGGAGGCACATCCTGGCTCACAGGACATGTTGTGTTCAGACAGAATTTTGGAAGAAAATGTTAACATTTCGTGCATTTCCAAGTAGGAAATACCAGCCTCATCTCATCCTGTCCTGAGGCTCAGAGGGCTCCTGCCCTCATGGCTGTTATACTGTTGTAACAGTTATAACTGTTATATCCTGTTATAACAGGGTCTGTTGTACTTGCGTGTTCAGGACTCATTGGAAGCTTCCATGCAGCCAGATGCATGGCTGTCCAACGTAGGGGACCAGGGAGCCCTCAAACCAGAGGTGGGCAGCAGCAGCGCTGCCTCTCATTGGCATCCCCTGGCTGTCACACACCTCATCAAACACCACACACAGCCTGGTGACTTAACATGGCATCACAGCCAGCCCAGAGCCTGCCCGGGCCAGCAGTGACTCTGCCAGAGCCCCGGGCACTGACAGGCACTGGTTCACCAGGGGCTCAGCACTTGCGGCGTTGACTCACAGGTCTCTGGAGACACACAGCTCCCAACCAAACCCTCTGTGCCCTTCCTTGGCAGCTGCACACTCAGAGCCTACGTCCTCAGTGAGTCACACGTGAGAAGCACTGAGCTACAGATGATGCCTGTGCTTCACAAAGCCATCATCCCTCTTGCAACGTGAAGCCAACAAACTTTTCTCTGTAGGATAAGGTTGGATGTAGGGGACATGGGCACAGGCTGGGTGCAGGGGACATGGGCACAGAGCCCCTTGGCAGTGAGAGCAGGGAGGTGCTGTGAGGATGTGAGCCCTGGGTGTACAACACTGCAGCTCCACAGGCTGGGGTAAATGCTGGAGAGCTGTTAAATGTCCAGATGAACATAAAAGGGAGTCATGCTGCTTAAGAGAGCACACCTTGACCCTCAGGGCTGCTGGCAAAGCCACCTGTGGCTGTCTGATGTTCCCTCCCCAGGCAGTGCTGGGCACTCAAGGCTGATGGTGGCCCTGTCTGTGAGCAGGGCAGGGGCTCATGGGCTGCTCTGAGCCCCCAGAGCACACCTGAAATGCTGGGGTACACGATGCCTCACCCACACACCAGCTGCTTCTCACAAGGACATGTTTGTGTGGGACAGGGCTGGTCCCCATGGCATGAGGGGGTGGGACAGGGCTGCTCGGCTGGAGAGGCACATCCATGTTTTCCAGCAGAGGTATTCTGGGCCTTCAATATTTAAGACCTGTTTTCATAGTCCTGAAATAGCATTTTTCCTTGTAATAAACCACCACAATTGCTCAGCAGTGCCCAAAATAATCCATTTGCTACTCCACATCCTAGAACTGAGTAAGCAGCTGTGCCACAGAGGGATAAATGCTGCTGTGCATGGCACAATGGGCTCAGGATACTGGGACTCACCTGCACACTGGGGCACATGTGCCACCCCTGATGAGGGAAGCTGTCGTGGTGAACAGATTCCCCTGAACTGCTCTTTATTGCCCCAAGGTTCTGCATCCCAGATGGCACCACGCAAACCAGCTTTGTGAGCAGAAGAGGAGCACTGGGTCACCTTTGGCAAGGATTGGGGTGCAATGACTACAGCATGTGAGGAGAGAAATGCTTGAGGGACCAGAGCAGGGAACAGGCCAGGGCTGTGATGATGGCTCCAGTGCCAGTGGCTGTGGTGGTGATGGCTGGGGTGACAATGGCTCCAGTGTCAGTGGCTCTGGTGGTGATGGCTGATGCTCATCCACTCACCACCCTCTGGGAAGGCATAGAAAAGCTCAAGGCTGGGACTTAGCTCTGCCTGGAGCTTGTTTAGTGCACATCACAAGCTGCTCAGCAGCATTTGGAAAGTGCTGCGATGGAAGTGGCACCTACAGCCACATCTGCCAACTCAGAGCTGCATCTGCCCACTCAGCACTGTGTGCAAACACTCATCAAAGTCTCTGGAGGCTGCGGCTCGTCTGGAGCATCCAGGCTGGGCCTAGGGGTAAAACTGAATTGTACATGAGCGTCTTCATTGCCATTATTGTGTTTGCTCTGGTCTGTGAAGTAGAGCAGAAATCAGTCCCTCAGGAGACCCCCTTTTCTATCCTTCAGGTTTGAGTGTCACAGCCACAAGGCAGAAGAGATAATTAAACATGAGCTTCCACAGGAAAATGAGAGACTGAAACCCACTAATTATGTATCTCCACCCAATCCCTGGCCTGGGCAGCTCAGGACAACCCCTGTGTGGCACAGACCCTTCCCAGCCACACACCCACAGCTGGGCTCTAACTGCTGTGCTGTTCTGGGAAACCCACAGGAACAAAAATACACTTGCAAGCATTTTCGAGCAGGAATGGGGAGGCTGGAACCCACAGCGGTTTCTGCTGCGAGGGCACTGCTGCAGGGAGGCTGCTGATGGCACTGCCCACCCATGGCCTCACACATGTTCCCTCATCCCTTTCTGACCCCAGGGTTAAAAACGTGTGTGATGGTTTCTGTTCCTCTGATAGGCAGGACTGCAGAGCTTTAGTGAAATTCCATATGGCATTTCAAACGAACACAAGGAATGCAGCAGCATGTTTATATACAAGGTTTGGAAGTCAGCAGAGGACTCGTGGAGCTCTGATTGCAGCTCTGGGTTCACAGAGAGCTCGCTGCCCACACCAGGAGTGCAAACACCAGTGGTCAGACAGACCCCCCTGTGCAGGCACAGACTCATGCAGGGGGATTCCTGTGATGCTGTTAATGATGAAAGGGATGGAGGTGGGCAAGCCTGGGAGCAGGCTGAGGCATGCCCACCAGGGCACAGCCTTCCAGGAAGGTCTGCTTGCACAAGAATGTGATTTATTAAAATAACTCTGTCCATGAGAGACCAGTATAGCCAGGGAGGATCCAGGGGCTGGCTGCTTACAGGTGGGAACAGCCCGTCTGCCCCTCCGTGCCTCTGCCTCAGAAACTGAGCAGCCAGGACAAGGAATGGAGCTCCTGGGACAGTGTGGGAGCCTTGTTCCAAGGGCTGCACAGAGAGAAAGAGAAGCAGCAGAAGTGAGGGCTCACTTGTGTAGCACTGTGCTATTTGCCCATGGTTCAGGAGCCAGAGCATTTCTGGTGACACAAAATTCCCCCAAGCAGTGCAGGTAACCACTCCCCAGTCTGTGCTCCCTTCTTCCACATCCTCCCTCATGCCTCAGGGGCAGGAGCTGTTCCCTGAGTGAGCTGAGGAACAGCCCCTGCTTGGGTTAATTGTGGATATGGAAAAGGGCTCTGTACGTGGTGAAACCCATCCTGACAGACACAGCTCCACCTCGTCACTGGGGACAAAACTCTCCAGTTAACGCACCAGGCTTGAGACTCCAGCGCCTGGACTGGATTGTTTTGCCCAACCCCTCCCCTATCGTTTTATCTGACACACTGGTGTAAGTCCCTCATTTCCCACAAGGTTTGGGAAGCAGATGATTTCCCTCAAGGGTCTCTGGGGGTTCCAGCTGCATTTCCTGTGCAGTAGGATGCCAACCCACTTTGGCTCCCCACAAACTCAGCTCCTGCTCAGCAGGACCCCCCAGCCCCCAGCCCAGCTGTGGCTCAGGCAGCTCCAGCCCTTTCTTGTGGCTGGCAGGGCGACTGCTTCCACATCAGAAAACAATTTTGGGCTGGAGCTATGTGCTTTTAAGCCATTTGATACAATGTCTGATATAATCAGTGTTGACTGCCTCTATTTTAGAAAATAACTTATCATGTTGTTGTGCTGACTTTTCCTTTAATCTGCTTTCACAACCGATCCCTTTGGAAACATCTGTTTGAGAAAAATCACCTCCAGTTCCTGTCAGATGTGATCTCTCCATCTGTTAGGGTGTCATTTCTCACTTACATGATCACCAGACACAGATGTCTATCAGCAGCACATGGTAAAGCAGATGTGGATCAAAATCTCTCTGTGCAACACGGTTCAGCCCCAGTTTCTGGGTGCAGAACAATGGCAGAAGTGTGGATTGCTCAGAGGTGTGTGGAGCACACACAGCTCAGCAAGGCCAATGCTGAAATGTGCTGAAAGAGCTGGGAATTCAGCTGGGGAAAATGGACCTGCCAGAGCCAGGGAATAAGGGACTGAATCAGGAGGAAAGTAGCTGCTTCCCCAGCTGGGATGTGAGATCTCTGTGTGTATATATATATATATATATACATATATATGTATATACACATCGTTATAAGCACCCCCTGTGATTTACCAACATGGACCAGAGACCAGCGCACGGCCAGGAAAGCTGGAAAAGTAACTCCCATGAGATGAGACCCCATAAAAACATTCCTGGAGCAAGCACAGAGCCCTGTCCTGGCAGAGCAGTGACAGAGAGCTGTCACAGGCTGCTGGGCACTGGGGAGGGTGCAGGCCACAGGAGTCATGTCCTGGGAGAAGCAGCAGGTCCTTTCCTCAGCACATAAACAACAGTTTAGAAAAGGCCTCTGCCTTGAGGTGCAGCTCCAAACGGTGAACACTGAAAATGGATCTTCTTAATAATGGTTTTCTAAAACCATATGCACATGAGACTGGTACACTGACCCCAGCAGAAAAAGGATCAAATGGATAAGCATTTTAATAAATATTTTACCCAGCCTCATAAAAAGACGTACACAAAAAGCCCACTGGTCTTGGTGGTTTATGTGTAAGTACTGTATTTACTACAGGCAATTGAAGAAGAAATAAAATTCAACTTCAACCTCATTTCGATTTGCAAGTAATGAGAAATGTTTCTGGAAGGAGCTAATAAATGTGATGGATGCGCCTGGTGGTAATTGATAATTTATATAAAAAATCCTGGCAAACATTTAATTCCCCTATTCATTACAGTGTTGCCCTTGCGAGACACAATCCATGAAAGTGATCTATCTAATACCCACGATATCAGGGAACTGAGATTGAGGGTGAAGGTAACCTGGGATTGCAGGAGGCAAATTCCAAATGCTGATTCTCCTGCGGGGTAATGCCCGTGCTCTCTGCATCTGCTCAGCCTGCTGCAATACACGAGGAGCAGCCCTTCTCCCCCTTGAGGGCATCATTTTTAAACATTTCTGTACAAATTAGGGTTTCTGGAGTTGGGAAGAGCAAACACAAGTGCTGTACACAGGTTTTTCCTGCTCGGTTGCATTGTGAGGAGGAGCATGTCCTGCTGCAGCCCTGGGCTGGCAGCTGGGGGAAGCGGTTTGGAGGACACTGCTCAGCCTGCAGGATGACCATGATGGCCCATGAGAGCACAACTCCCAGCCTGGGGACATTTCTGCATTGGCATATCTGTGCCAAGTCACCCCACAACATTCCTTGTGCAGAAAGTGTAAACATTAGAGTGTGGTGAGCTGAACTAGTATTCCTTCTCCCTAACTAATGATAATTAATAATAGGTTTAAAATGTTTGATTGGAGACTATTTTAATTCATTGGCTTGCTTCTCTTCCTTTTGAAATTAATTATTGCTGATTTCCCTCACGTTCTCTTCCAGTTTGTGTTTCAGCCCGTAGAGCCACCCCATCCCGTCAGACGTGGGGGAGCCCTGGGGTGTGTCAGACATGCAGGTTGGGGGGCCCTGACACCCCCTGCCCTCACCTAAATCAAACCCTCATTAAGGCAAGCAAGAGAGACACTGCCAGGTAATTCTAATTAGCTTGAATGGCAGGAAAAAAAATAAACCCAATTAAGGACTAATTGCAGGGCTGCCCTAATTTAGGGAGGGGTGATCTGTTTCTGAGCAGATAAATAAAGGCAAAGGGTTTAGCCTTGCTGGGAGATGCAGGGATTTGGGGACGGACGGACGGACGGACGGACTGTACTGGGGAGGAAATGTATCCTTTCAACATGAGGTTTTTGGCCTCCTGTTTGTCCTTGTTGCCCAATTTCTATTCCTAGTAACCATGAAAGCTGTGGGGACATGGCACTTGAGGACATGGTTTAGTGGTGTCCTTGGCAGTGCTGGGGGAATGGTTGGACTTGATGGCCTTACAGGCTTTTCCAGCCGAAACAATTCCATGATTTCCAGTGCCAAATTGTGGGCTTTCACCACCTTACACCTTCCCAGGGAAACACATCTTGTCCCCAGGCCCAGGGATGGTGTCTGTGGAGCGGGGTCTGCCTTGCCAGGCACTCCCACAGCCACCCTGATGGGCTGTCCCTGCTCCCTGCCCTCTGCTCCCAGGCTCTGGCACTGCAGGGGTGTAAAGGCAGGACAGGTCCAGGCCCCACAGGGACCTGTGCATGCAGATGTGCTTTTAATTCCTGTTCTAACTGCCACTTATAAAGTCATACTGAGAGAGAAGAGCAGGAGCCCAGACAGGGGGAGAGGGTCATGATCATGGCAGGATTCCAGGCTACACAGGAGAGGGAATTAGCTCACAGCACCATGTAGAAATGGTCTCTGGAGTATTGATTTCAATAAGGTTTTGTTCAATTAGTGTCTGTCTCAGGGCAGATATTGTTACCCTTCCACTTCCAAGGTCTCTGGAAAACAGCTTCCCTGGCACGGGTCTTGCTGCACTGATCAGTCTCTCAGTGGCCCCTGGTGTCCTTTGGGCTCCCAACAACACAACCAACCTGTCAGGGAGGTCACTCAGCCTAAATAAAGGGATGGACAGGGACCACCCAGCCAAAAGCTCTTGGGGGGATGAGCAGATGAGCCTGGAGGAGTCAGGGGGAAAGCTTGGGGAGCCAGGATGGAACAGGCAGGTGGCAGAAGGGCGGTGATGCTCACTGGTCCCCAAGGGTACTCAGTGGTGCTCAGCAGTGCTCAGGGGTCACAGGGGAAGACTCTGGGTTTGGCCATGTGGGTAGAAAGGAACAGGCTCAGCACGAGCTGCTGTGGGAGGGTCAGTGGGCGATGGGAATCAAGGAATCACAGAATATCCTGAGCTGGAAGGGACCCCCAAGGACCATTGAGTCCAACCCCTGGCCCTGCACAGACACCCCCCACCCTGTGCCTGACAGTGTTGTCCAAACAGTCCTTAAACTCTGCCAGATTTGGGGCTGGGATCACTTCTCTCCTCTTTTCTCATTAAGTGAAAGGGCAAGTTTATTTTAACAAAACTGTTTTTTCTCATTTAATTTCTGTTATTTCAGAGCTTTACGAAAAGCAAACGCAACTGCCCTTTTGGAGCTGCCATTCAGATCATGGTGCAACTGTATTGCAGAGCTGTTACAGAGATTTTTTTGGTTTTCAGGACAAATCCTTCCATACATAGAGACATGCATTCCTGAGAAATGTATTTGTTGAAGTCACAGCATCTTCTGGAAAATCTCAAGTCAGTCGTGAGGATTAAGTGAACTATTATCATTTTTAAGTACTACATGGGAACAAGGGGTGTAAAAGACCTTCTCCAAAGATTCTGGCTGGGGCATTTCAGGGTGAGGTTGCAATGGAAGTTGACCTAATTAGACAATTTATAGATATTCACAGTTACCTAATTTAAATTTGCTGCAGTGTAAGTGCCAAAAAAAAAAAAAATCCCTTTTTGCCTCCTATCTGCCAAGTCTTCCCTTTGGAAATGTATTATATTTAAAAATTCCAGTGGAGCACCATTCCAGGTTTATTTTTCAAGGCTCTTTTGTTTTAAAGTCATCACAGTGCACTGCAAACAAGGTGGAATCCTGGCCTCACAGAGGTATTTCCAGGAAGCAGCTCAGCTCAGGAGATGCTGCAACAGCTCACCCTACACCGAGGGAAACACCCAAAGAGGCAGCAAAGGCTCCCAGGGGATTCATGGCCTTAACCCACCCGTCCAGGGGTACTCTGGAATCACAGAAGGGTTCATGCTGGCAGGGTCCTTAAAGACCATCTAATTCCAAACCCCTGCCATGGGCAGGGACACCTTCCACTAGAACAGGTTGCCCCAGGAAAGAAGGAGATGTCCCTTGAGCCTCCTCTTCTCCAGGCCAAGTCCTCCAGCTCCCTCAGCCATTCCTCATCAGAGTTGTGCTCCAGCACCTTCTCCAGCTCTATTGCCCTCCTTTAGAGACAGATTTGGCTGCTGGTAAGTTGAGATCACACCGGCCCTGGGCTCCTCTTTGAGGTATGCAGGGGCCCATTACCTTTTCAGTGGTGCTGTGTTCATTAGTGGTTTGAGGGAAGTGAGCCGGGAAGCCAGGCTGGAAATGGGCGTTAGATGTGTAGGAGTTTTATTTGGGAGTCCTAATGGATACATTTGATATTGGGAGTTTAATGCGGTTTTATATTTAGCACTGGCACTGTGACTATTCTAAATCTTCTTGGGGAAAGTGTGCACCAAAGGGCATGAGCCACGTAATCAGGTGGAACAGGTGGGCTCACTGGGGAAACAGCCTGGTGCAGATGGGAGTTGTGGGTCTCTTGTTAGTTTGGTGAATGACCCTGATTAAAACCCAGACTTTTTTCTGGGCAGAGGGAGCTCTGGTTGCAGGACCTGCAGGAGCAGCTTGGACAGCAAATGCTGCCTGGGACCTCTCTTTCTGATAAGCAGCTATTCTGTAACATAATCTCTACCATTTAAATGCTGCTAAAGCAGCAGCTGACAGCTGGGATTAACCCAGGGTTTGAGGAATGAACATTATTTGCTCTGCACTGCACCTCTGTGGGGAGCCAGGGCTGAGCCCTCCTGTGGGTGTCAGCCTGGGATGCTCGGATCCACATCCAGCTCGGCTGGCCAGGGAAGAAAATAAAAGAAATCCTGGCTGATGTTTTACTCCAGTTCTCCCAGAGTGAAGCAGCTGACGGGACTGCAGTGACATAACAAAGGGCAACTGGGTTGAAGTGGGATGGAAGAGCTGCAGCATTTTCCTAGCTTTTCCCTAAGAGCACGGGACATGGCAGCCCCTGTGGAAGCCCTGGATTTGGAACAGACCTGGAAATTCTGGCTCTGTTCTTCAGCCCCTGCAGGAGTTACCTGTCTGAGGCAGCCAAGGCCAGTGGGACTGGTACCCACTTGGCCAGAATATCAGCAGACAGTGAGAAGGAACTAAAAGCAGGATTAGCACTGAAACGCCCTGCTGCTGTTTGCAATCTGTGGTGTATTACATTTGATCCCCTGAACAGTGGGGAGGGAGGGAGGGAGGGAGGGCTACAGAGTGTGTTATGTAACTCCTGGGGAAGAGGCAATCACCCTTGAGGGGGAGGACCAGCAGGAGGGGGCACTGGCAGGCACCCCGTGGGTGATGTGGCAGGCGGGGACTGTGGGAAGAAACTATTCCCTGGAAGTCTTTTGATGTCTCTGAAAGGGTCAGCGGGAGAGAGGGGCTGCTCTGTCCAATAGTGAGCTCCTGGATTCTAAACAGCTCTCAGTGGTTCTGCAGCCAACGCCTGCGGCTGACGTCAGCTGCAATTCCCAGTTACAAGAGAGAGTTGGTGTTAAAAGGAGAAAAGGCAACCTCTCAAAAAAGCTATAAAAGAGTGAGGTGCTACTGCCTGCTGGCCATAACGGGGTCATATGGGCAGTCAAACAAACAAGTACTGAGATACTGCCCAGAGTGGGCAAAAAGGCTGGCAGGGTGCAGGAGGGAGAGTGTGTGAGAGGAGGGGAGAGACAGCACCAGGCTGTGGGGCGGCTGTGATGCTTGTGAAAGAGGTGTTGGCATCACAGAGGATGCTCCATCAAACACCAGCTTGATCCTGACCTGCTGTCACAATGACAGATGAAATGCCAAGGAAACACTGACCATGAAGGCGCTGGACTGCTCCTCCCTCTGTGCTCCAGGACATCAGAGGGGCATGAAATCTCATGTTTTACTAGGCTGGCCTTCAAAACACCCTATTTCATCCCAAAGCTCCAGTCTTGAGGGCACTGCTCTGTGTCCTGTGGCCCAGCCAGGGGCTCCGTGCTGTGTGCAGGTGCTGTCACACCTCCTCTTGTCTCCTGGCACCACCAGCAAGTGCCATCTCCCCCCCGTGATCATGCTGAGCATTTCTGGTAGAATCACCCACATACCCTGTGTGCACATTTGTTTTCAAGCCTTTAAAAACTTTTGTCAGACTTCTAATAGCAAGTTTGCTCCTTGCTCAACATCCCAAACCTTTCACTTCCTAAAAGCCAGGAGGATAAGGTCAAACATTCACGACAATGTGAGTCACACAAACATCAGTAAGGCGAGGCTCTGGCAGACTCTGGGGATGGTTTCTGGACGCTTGACACGGACACGGTGTGCAGGTCCCTGCGGGGGGACAGCCCTGTCCCGGAGCATGAACAGCCCGGGTTACAGAACTGCTGGAAACAGGCGGCGGGCGGGGGTGAAATTAATTTTTCCACGAGAGACTATTTGTGTTTCTGCAGGCAGAGGGAGTCTGAGCCCAAGCAGCCGCAGCCCTCACCAGGCTGACTCGCTCCATTGTTTTGCCCTGATTTCCAAAGACTTGTGTAGGAGGTAGAGGAGGTTTATGAAAACAAACACCCGAGAAAAGCCCGTGCTGTGCTGGCTCCCAGCCCGTGCTGCTCTCCGTGGCTCGGGTCCCCCCACATCAGCCCGGATCAGGGGCTGGGGACCGTGACCTGCCCTCCTCCTCCCCGGCCTCTGCCCCTCTGCTCACACCCCTGACCCCCCGTGCCGCTCTCCCCAGGACTCCAGCAGCCCTTGTATGTTTTAGCCTCCTCTTGTGCTGCTTTTCCCTGTGGGAAGTGGGGCCTCAGGAAATCTCCCTGAACCGATGGAAGGGCTGATCCCACCCTTCAGCAGAGAAGGAATCAGGAGCAGGGCCCCATCCCGCTGGAGGATGGAGCCGGTGGGAGGATGCTGGGAGATGATGCTGGGAGAGGTGTCTGCAAACAGAGCACGACCCTGCGCCCTTCCCGGCACACACTCCCGTGTCCATAGGAAAAACTGCTAGATCAGGATGTGCTTAAGCTATTCCTTCCTTGGAGAGAACTGCATCCGAGTTTTATCTCCTAAGATTTTCTCGCGAGCTGCCAGCAGCAGGTGTGAGCAGTGTCCAACTCCTCCACGGGACTCTGAAACAGGGTGTTGATGGCATTCCTCTGGGCACACAGCTGGGGACAAACCATGCCAGGGGGTTGTGTGCTGCAAACAAGGAATAGTCACTAAATTGCCAGGGCAAACCCTTCCACGGTTCAGGTTTTCTTCTGTTTTGAAAGGAACTTCTTTCATCCAAATCTTTCCTCCAGGGATTTACCTTCCGGGGACCAGGGGTGTGCAGAGCGGAAAGGGGAGAGGAGAGGGAGGGATCCCTCACTGTCACTCTGCACTCACCCCCAGCCTCACACCGCTGGGAGCAAATAGGCAGGCAGGAATAAATCCCAGATTTCTCCTCAAATCTGTGACTGGACACAGGCCTCATGTCCATGTCCTACAACGTCCCAGTGACTCAGAGAAAGTTGTGACTGAGTTGTTCTTTCACACACTTGATTTTTTTAGTGTGACTATAAAATGTAGCACAAAGCATAAATACAAAACACTATGATAAACTCTAAGGTGTGTCATTAGTCATCTGAAAAGTGGTTTTCCCTTGGAAATACAGTGGAGATTTTCTTAGAGCATTTTGAAGTGATACATACTAATAATGATGCTGATTCTTAAAATGCAAATAATAATAAATAACATTTTTCTCTATGTCAATATTGATAAATGTGTTTTGCAAAGCTGTAGTATTAGAGGTTAAAAAATAAAATTAACTCGCACCTATGAAACTCAGCTGTTTTAATTTATATTTATTCTTTTAAAACAGCCATAAAGAGTCTCTTGTCATAAGTTTTTCTTGAAATGAGTCCTACCTTGGGAGTTTCCATAGTTACAGATGTTTCTGGGTTTGTAATGTTTGCACAATTGACATTTACTGCACAGTGAAAACCTCTAATTGATTTTTCTGCCTAGAGAGGAGAGCAGGAGCACTGGGCAGTGAGTGTGGAGCCCAGCTGGCAGCAGAGATCAGTGGGGCAGGGGCAGCTGGTGCCCTCCCTGAGCCCTGGATCTGCCTGGGCATTCCCTACATTGTGGAGGGACTCCAAATCACCAAAAATGTTCTCAAAATAAAACTATCTTTGCTATTAACTCTTTTAAAATAGTATTTTTAAGTGTTTGCGCTAAGTTGGCTTTATTGACATCAATATTTGAATCATAGAAGTGAAGATCTGGGTATATATGTAGTGCATTATTTTTCACAGTTCCCTTGTTCCATCTTCATAATAATGTGAAATAATGACTCATGTTTGGGAAAAACAGCATCAATTTATATTGAGAAAAGTAAATCCATTCCCTGCCACTGTAACTCATGGGACTGTCACTTCAGTAAAACACGTGAGCCCTTTTTTCAGATGTAATTCCATTTTCTGAAATCACCTCTCAGTAGGATGCTCTTTTTCCTTCTTCCCTGACTCTTTGATTACTTTCCACTGCTTTTAATCAGACAACAATGGGATCAGGAGAGAAGTGCCTGGGGGAGAAAACAAGGTGGATTAAGGTGTTAGGGCTGTAGCAAATCTGAAAAGAATGGGAATTTCAATTTATAGCCTGAGAGGCTAAAGCTGCTGAGATCTGCAGGAGCAGTTTTAAGAGGCTGATGAGAACATCAGGCTAAACTTGTCTCCTTAAATCCATTTTCCTCTTCTGCCGCTGTTACCCAGATACTACTTTTTTTTTTCTGTTTTGAGAATATTCAGACCATGAGACAAAAGCAAATTATGTGACGACACATATGGTGTGTGATTTGTGGGATAACTCTGGTCGTTCTGGGCTCCAGTGGCTGTCAGGGACTCCTGCCTGTCGGGGAGTGCAGCCCCGGGGATGTCTCAGCAGCCTCTTCCACAAAAGGCATTACTGTGTTACTGGAAATTCCTTAAGAGAACCAAAATTACTTTAAAAAAGTGCTCACACTCACCCTGGAATCGAGGGTACTTTAAGAATGAAAAGGCATTTATCATGGAGCGGTGACAGGAGCTTGTTTCCTGCATGGAGAGTTGCCTGGGAGCCCACAGAGCTCATAAACTCCGTGGGGTTGGACATTAACCACAACCACACAGCCTAACACAGGGAATGGGGAACTGGAGGAAAGGTGTTCCTGTACACAGCCCTGGTGGGAAGTGGAGAAAACAACAGAAAACTCAAGAACAGCAGGGACTGAGGTTGTGTGCTGTGTCCTGAGGGTGGATGAGTCCCGAGGGGCAGCGTGAGAGCTGTGGAGCATCAGCAGAGCGAGCAGCACACCAGTCCCATGTGGGGAAAGAAGGGAGAGAGGGACAGAGTGAGGGGACAGGAAAGCTGCTGTCATGGAAGGTGTCCTGGGAGGCTCCAGCAGGGCTTTAGCAGCACCAGGTGTTGGCATGCTGCTGGATTTTAGACCCCTGCTCAGGTCTTAATTGTGTGTCTCAAAATTCAAGTTCCCAGCTGCAGTATTGCCTATAGCAGTGAGGGCTAATCAGGGTTTTCCTTTTCTCTTAGTTTCTGTTCTTCAGCTCGCATACCTCAATTATAGCTGACAATAACACAGACTGGGGGGTTGTTGGGTGGGTCACAAACAAGCCCAGGTTTGCTGAGAGAAGCCCTGTTTGACCCCAGTGCTGCCAGGGGGACACTCAGCTGTGGCTGCCCTGGCCAAGGAGAGTTTTGGGGCAGCCCCAGAGCAGAGCCCAGCTGGAAGAACAGTGCAGGTGACCTGCAGGAATCGAGTCACCTGCCAGCAAGAAAGTGGCAGCAGTGTCTGCTGGGGCCCAGTGACACTCACTGGTCCAGTGGCCCTCACTGTCCTCATCCCTCTTCTCACGGGGCACGTGGTGAGGGCTGTGCTCCAAGTGGGACCCAGCAAACAATGGCCAGAGCATTTCCAGTCCCACTTCCCTCACTGCTTCGTGCCTCAAATTTCAACCAGTGTTTATTTAAGTTGGTTGGTCTTAGGAGAGTTAATTTGTTTGAAGGCTGAGCCAGAAACATTTGGCAGCCGGACAGGAAAATCTCAAACAAACAAACAAAACTCCCTTAAACTGTAGACATTTCTTAATTCTACAGCCTTAAGGACAAAACACCTCAGAGAAATCATCAGCTCTGTAAGAGCAGTGAGGTCAGAGCTGTTTAATTCCAAGCAACAGCCTTTGGGCTTTTGGCAGTTGTTGCCGTGGCCACAGCACTGAGTTGGAGGCGCTGGCACCGAGTGCCACAGACACCTTCCCCACGGGATGGGGCACAAGTCGGGGTGGCAGAGCAGAAGCACAGACTGTCTTGTCCATTGTATTAATAGCAAGACATGAAAAAGCATAATCAGCGCTTTCCTGCCCGTTCTCCAGGAGCACAGCCCCACTTTGGCAGTGGATGTGAGTCCCTGCACAGAATCCAAATGGGAAACAAGAGAAACTGGCTGGAACAAAACATTTAGTGTTTCCCTTTGGGATGTTTTCTACACAAAAACCTGGGTCATAGATTTCATGCTGATTTGGTTACCAATGCAGACTGAGACTGACATACTGATTTTATTCTGAGGTACAGAGAGGGTGCAACAATAACCAGCAAGGTGAGGGAGCTTCTTGATCTTCAGGATCCCCATCTCTGCCAGCGTTGGGATAACTCCACGTGGCACTGGGGGCTCTGGGGGTTCTGGCTGCTGCCACAGGTTTCAGCAATGTCTTTGTCATGGGCAAGAGGATGGTGTAGTGGGAGGGGGTCTTCCAGCCTGTGCTTCCCCCCAGGCAAGGACAACTCAGCCTGTTTTCCCTGACGTGCTTGATGAACATGTGCTTGGGAATCTGCAACACACGGACACTCCAGAGTTCTGCTGTCACCTGAACTTACCATTAACAAGTTTCCTTGTGGCTAAACCAAACTTTTCTTGCCCCAAGTTAAGCACACTGGCTTAGTTCTGCGTGGTATGGAATTGTTTGTACCCTGCCCCTTTCCAGCGTTTGTGCTGTGTCTCCTGTGGTCAGTTCTTCCACAGCCTCAGTGACCCATTTCCCCACCTGGGCTGTGGCTTCTGGTCATTCTGCATCCTGTTACTGGAATGTTGATCTCTGCTGCCCTGCCCTGCCCAGCCGGTGTCCATCCCAGGGAAGGGCAGCCCTGCCAAATGCTGAGCAGTTTTCTTCCTGTCCCCAGCTGCCAGGTCTGGGAGGAGTGTGGTCCATGACCCCGTGATTTGAGGTGCTGATGGCAGAGGGGCACATGCTGTGCAGGGAAGGCTCTGCCTGTGGGAAGGCAGCCAGCAGCACCACTGGGCACCTTGGACTGCCCGGCCACGGCTGGGACAGCACCGTCTGCAGGGTGGCACCAGCCATGGCCAGCCCCAGCCATGGCCATGCCACCACATCCTGCCCACACAGCAATGCTGGCCGTCCTGCTCCCCAAATGCCTCAAGGGAAAAAAACTGCTGATGCTGAAAAAGCCTCACAACACTCAGTGATGAAGATAAACCCTTGTCAGGATCCAGACTGAGAATCCCAGTCTGGTTTTACCTCTGTTCCGAGACACTTGAACAAAGTTTTCAGAAGCAGAAGATTAATAAATCAAGACCATACTTCTCTGGGCCCTGCTCGAGGGAGCTGGTTAAAATTAGCAAGGAATGTGGGCCGGAGGAGCCCTGCCTCGCGCCGCAGTGCCCAGAGCTGCGGCGCCGCACCGAGCCCAGCCCGGCGCTTCCAAAAAAGGCCAAAACCAGCTCTGGGAGATGGTCCCCAACTCCCCACACACCCCAGGGGCAGGTGCTGGCCTTCAGACCGAGAAATGGGCTCCTAGCAAGGGCAGGGGAGCCTGAGGCCTGAGCTTCAAACTCTAATTTAAATATTGGGAAGGAAGGGGATGAGGCATCCCTGGGTCCTTGTGGGTTTCAGGGTTTTCCCTACACATCGCTGAATATTAATGGATGGCTCAGCCCAAGCAGCTGAAGGGAGGCTGCTGAGCCATGGACTGCAGAGACCTGGCTGCATCCCGGAGAGGAGGGGGATGGAAAGAGCACCTTGGCCATGACAGCAGCCGCAGCACGCAGCGAGGTCAAGGAAATGTCCTCTGGACGTTCCAAAGCAAGGTCCTACACTCACTCCCAAGTATGCAGTAAAAACCAGGGAAAACATCTGTCCTTGTAATCCCAATGGAGCCAACAGTGGGATTTGGGGAGGCAGGGATGGGACCTGGCACTGAGGTGCTCAGACAGTCCTGAGCCGCCTGTGCCCAGAGCAGGAGGGCAGGAAGAGTTCCAGAGGCTTCCTGGAATTCCCTTCTACTTGATGGAAATTGGGTGTGAAAAAGGACTTCTGAGGGCTGCCTGACTTTGCTCCACACCCTCCTCAGCACAGGACAAAGCCACCACGAAGGGTCCCAACCTTTGGTGCCTCACATACAGGAGCAGCAACCCATGGCTGAGCAGATACCCATTTCAAAAATGGAGTGCTGGGTTTTCCCGGTCTTTGCCAGGCAACAAATAATCTGTACTTCTTAAAAAGACCCTTCATTTTCCTGAAGAAAAGATGGCAACAGAGGAACATCCACCAGGAACAGTGTTCAAGGCCAGGTTGGAGCAGCCTGGTCTCGTGGAAGGTGTTCCAGCCCCTGGCAGGGCGTGGAATGAGATGAGCTTTAAGGTTCCCTTCCCTTTAACGAGGGGCTCAGCCTGAAGGGACTCCCTCATCTCTGAGGTTCTGCTGCAGCCCATGTTCCTCTGCCCTGGGAGTTCAGAGCAGGAGCACTGGGCAAGCAGTGCCCAATGGTGAGCAGGGCTCTCTTCACTATTGCCTTTCTATTTTAAGAATAGGGGATTATTGTTAATATATTTCTTTTGTTTGGTTTCTATCAGAGTCGGTTTGTTTAACTAATAGGCAGATTTATTTACCGAAAGGAGGAGGGAAGCAGCAGTTAAAAGGATACAGCAAATCCAGCAAACATTAATCTTGTCCCCAGCAAAGCCACTGGCAGCACCTTGGAATTTTTTCAACTTTTCTACAAGGTCTTTAGACTGTAGTCAAAATAATGCCTTAATCTGCACATTCCCAGCTCCAAGGTCTGGAACAGGAAGGGCTTGTGCTAAAGAACAGTCTTTGCCGCAAAATCCAGTGGAACCCATTGAGCAACTCAGGAAGCGAAGCCAAAGAACGTAATTTCCATTTATCCCAACAGGAGATTCCTTACTGCTGCTCAGGGCCTTACAGTACAGGCCTTTTTCCAGTTTAGAAGGAAAAATCTCCAGCAGGACAGAGCAATAATTCTCACTGAATTTTGTCTCCTCACGTTTACCAAACACAGCAGTTCCGTTTTGTTTCTTGGAGGCCACTGATATTAAGATTTGCCTTTGGTGAAAGATGCCACAAGCTTTACATTTCTATGAAAATGGAATTTCATTTTAGAAAACCCCGACAAAATGCTAAAACAGCAAGAAGAAAAGATTCTGAAAACTCAGGTTTTCCACTTGGATATTCCCATCTCTCTCTGAAGAGAGTACTTCAGACCAAACATTCCACATGTCAAATGTTCTTGGAAGAGGAAGCAAGGCCCAGTGATGTATTTTCACTTTAAATACCACATTTTGGTGAAATGCCACTGCATCAGGGCTCTGAAGGCCACACTGGATTCCTGGAAAGCACACTGAGTGTAAGATTAATCTCTCAGGTTTTGGTACCTGTGTCCAGGAAAAACACGAGTTACCTGAGAATGACAATGGTGCCTTATGAAAGCAGACTCTGTTTTGGAAGCTCTTGGTGAACCATGGCCATTTGTGCTTTTATCAATGCAGAAAAGTGTTTGGTTTGTTGTCCAGCTAAATTCCTTGAGGTTTCCTGTGGATTAAAGAAAAGTCTGAAATTTAGAAAAAATTAAGTACTGTCAGTCTGAACATCAGCTGATGGAGTTACCCACAATATGTAATTTGCTTTGAACTCCAACAACCACAGTTCCTATTCTGAAGCTAAAATTGACACTGACAACCTTTGACCACCCTGACAGTCCCACTAAAATCAGTCAGACTGCTGACGTGAGCGATAACACACAATTACTGCAGTTTATTTGGGGTTAATGATTTATAGGATCATGGATTCCCAGAATGGCTTGGTTTGAAAGGGACATGGATGTCCCTGGATGGGCAGGGACATCTCAGTAGTAACTGCACTGGGAAGTGCAGGAGGTTTATCTGCCTTGTGTGAAGGCACAAGGTTTGAGCATCACAAATCCCTTGCACTGGGCTCACACACCCAGAGTGGGAACACTCACTCTTAACCATTCCCCTCTGAGTGCCCCTGGACACAGCTTTGCATCTGGGTCAACAGCCAAGAAAAGTGAAATTAATTTGTCCAGAAAATAAAACAGCCTTTTCTTTGCTCACAGAATTTGTCAGAGAGCAGCCATTCTCCTTCATTTGCTTTGTAAAATGTTAATTTTGCTTAACCACCAACACACAGCATTTTGTCAAAGAAAACCATTTTATTCTCATTATGATGTTTATGTTAAGAGGAATAATGAGCAGCTTTGTGACAAGAAAACATCTGAGTTTTCCAAAGAAGAGGAGCAAGCTGGCTGTCACGTATTGTTTTGCCATGCTCCTATTTGCATGTCAGCATGATCTTCGTCAAAGGTTTGCAAATGAGACTCTTGAGATCCATTTTTAGGCCCCTGCTGAGGGCAAGAGGCTCCAGGCAAGGATCCACAGAGGCAGGAGGACATGGTCTCACTGGGAAAATGCTCCTTGCATTTGCCACCATCGTGGCCCCTCTTCCTACAGCTCCAGCCACACCGGGCAGTGTAAGAGTCTGTCCAAGGAATCAGGATTGGCTCTTGCTCTTCCTTGAACAGGTTAGTGGATTTGAGAGGTGAAATATTTCCTCTCACAAGTACAGAACAGCACCTGGGATGACATCCATCTGAGAGGTGATGCTGCACTGATCTTCAGAGAGTCAGTGAGCTCTCTTGGCCATCCTGAGCACGTGCTAATTTAAGCTGAATTTTGCTGCTCTCTTCCACCCTCCATCATCTGCTTGCACCCTTTACAGTTTCCCTCCATCCATTATGTTCCTCTCCCAGGAAGGCTGTGCTGGAAGAGCAGATTAGACCTTTACACAGGGAGTTGGGAATAAATGTCTGTGAGAATTCACTACCCACCAGCAGCTTTAGCACCTCTCTTGGAAAGCACTGGCTGTGTGTGAAACACAACAAGCACTGTCACAGCTCACCCAGCAAGCTCACCTTCTCTCTGTGAGTTCAATGAGTCTTCTGGATATTGTTTTTTGTTTGCTTCTCTTGTTATTTGCTGTTTGCAAAGGCTGATAATTCTGAAAATGAGTCCCTGAGCAACAGCTGATGGGAGGGCTGGTTTGGGAGGGCTGGTTGTCTCTGACAGAGCATCAACACCCAGATGTTGGCCATGGTCCTCCCAGGCACTGACGCTGCCTTGGGAGGAGGCATCTGTCACTCCACTCCTTTAGCATCCTTTTCAGCAGAACTCTGCAAAGTTTTTTTAGGCCTCGTTCCCAGCAGCTCTTTAAAGGAAAATACTCCAGCAGCTGAGCAGAGGCTGGATGGAGAGGCATGTAAACCAGCCCTGAGAGTGCCAAAACAAACGAGCCTGTGCAGTGGGAAAGCTCAGGGCTACATCCCAGGGGTGAGTCCTTCCCTCCACAGAGCCCTGCCAAGAGGCACACATCCCCTGCAGGGCACACTTTGGTTTACATTCACTTCCCTGGATGCCATGAAGAACCAAATTCCCAGAGGCTCAGGTACAGTTTGCTCCCCTCTTGCTTATCCCCTTGCCCCCATCATTGGCTGCCTCCTGGAAGAACACTCAGCTGAAGAGAAAGGAATGAGGTAAGTGTGGATATATGTTTATGCATTAAAAAAAAAAAAAAGAAACATCATGAGTCAATGATAAAGTGGTTGCAGAAAAGAGCACAAAAATAATCTCCATGACAGCACCAACATCAAAGGCTGCCTGTGACAGAAGGGCACAGAGAGTACCATTAGACCCAGATGAAAGCCTGGGGAGGGGAGAGAAGGGAAAGCAGGTGTGGAGGTGACTCCTCAGGGGCTGGAAAGCCCCATTGCTCACAGCAGTTGCAAGGGGAGAACAAGAGAGGCCCAGCTGCCGTCCCTCTGTAAGGGGGGCAGCCCTGGGGCTGAGGAGCAAGGCAGGCTCTGGAAAGTTCCCTTCCCTGGCACAGCCCTGACGAGTGTTTCAGTTCTGACAGGACATTTTTTGACTGTGTCCCGAGGAAAACCCCAATGAAACTCAGGCAGGAGGGCAGAGCATGTCGCACTGAGCCCCTGCTCTGCTCAGCACCTGGCTGGACCTTTGTGTGTCTGAAGCCAGTGCCTCACTCCCCACATTGGTGCCCACAGCAACACAGGCTTTGGGCAGAGCTAGAATTGTTTAAGGATCTGGTTATATACGTCAGAATAAAAAAAAAAAAAGTAGTTATATTTGTCAACATCAGCAGAGAGGTAAAGAAAGAAATCTGTGGAGTCATGGTATCCAAGGACTTGGGGGAAGGCGGGAGGGGTGTGATCTAGGAATATGTGGATCTTTTTTGCCAAAACCGTGGGTTGAATGTTCCTATTTAAATACATTGTTAATGTCTTTATATAATTAATTTCTAAGTTGGTCACCATGGCAGCAATGGCAGATTCCCATGAATGAAAATAGATTTCAGCGTAGATGAGACTCCATAGTAGCTGGATGTTGGTTTTGCCATCTCTGTGGTCTTGGATCCACCATCTCCCCAGAGAGGGGATGTTCCCCCCAGCAAGGGCTGATTCCTTTGCCGAGCTGCAGGGAGCTGGGCACCCTCTGCCTGCCTGGGATCACCTCCCAGATTGGGCACAGAGCTCTTTTCCATCACACTGAACTGAGGACCCAGAGCCAGCTTTACTGCCATGTTCCCAGCTTTCTTTCTGTGACTGATCAGCAAAGACAAATTTGCCCCCACAGTAACACAAACCACCTACTTTGTTCATTTATTTGGCACCTGTGTGAGGACTAAGTGAACCTGAACACTGAATCCCCCTAAATCCAGCAAAGAAGAATCCCACCGGGCCCTGGAAGCAAAGGGCTGGTCAGACCCCAGGGACGTGGCCCAGCATTCAGGACATCCTTTCCAAACCCTTTTGTTGGGCGTCTCAGAGGAGAACTAGGCAGGAGAAAACTGCTGATGGCACCAGGCTGCCACCCCAGCTCTGACAGTGGCCTCCGACCCCCCCATCCCTCCCCATCAGCTGGGGCAGTCCTGCTTTCCAGGATGGATTATTCACAGCTAGAGAGAGGAGAGTGTGGATGCCCTGTGGAACAGCTGAGTAGCTGGACATAAATTAAAACAAATCTAGGGAAATTAAATTATCTGTGACTAGTTAATGACACTGCAGAAGGTTCTCCAGTGCAAGAACTGTAATGCTGCCGTGGATTTGCGGCACTGGCAAGGACAGGAAGGACAGATGTGGATGCCAGGCTGCTTCTCACACAGGAGAAAGGCTCCAAAGTCATTCCCAAAGTCTTGTGAGGAGGTATCTGTCTGCAGGGCCATCACAGGGGACACTGGCAGCACCACTTTGCTGACACTGTCCAAACAGCACAGCAAGAACATGGCCTCCCCTCACCCCATGCCTTGACTTTCTCCTTGAAGGAAATCTCTGCTGGACAATTTACACATGTCTAGGTTAACATAAACAGAGAGTGGAAAAGGAAGTTTACACCAAATAGAAAGTTTTCCAAACAGGCTTTTTGCTGAGCCTTATCTAAGTGGACCAGCCACACCTGGCCATCCAGGGAAGGTCTGAGAGGGAGTCCTGTGCTGGGGAGGCACATGGGCACAGGATACTGCGGGGTTCAGTCCTGCACTTCAAGAAAACTGGTTGAGATCAGAGTCATCAGGGATTAGGTAAATAAACTGCTTTCCTGCTCTGAAGAGAGGCTGGATGTTTCAGGCATTAGGCTGAAGAGAACATAAACAACTAAAAGGAAGGTAATGTCAGCCCTTCATCCATTCCTGATGCCATAAGGTGCAGCAGCAGCGTTTCTGGACTGCCAAGGATGTTCTGGGAGGGAGATGATCTCAGGGCCACTTCTTGGTGCCTTGTTCCTGTGCTTGGCACCTCGGGGGTGGCTGGGTCATGGAGCACATGGGTGGGTTTGGTGGGTGGGTCATGGAGCTGGGTATGGTGGCAGTGATGCCCACATCGACCCCCACACAGCTGGTCATGCAGCCAGGCAGGGGTCACAAAACCAGTATTGGTTTATTTCACCTTTTTTGACTTGTTTCTAGGAAATCCAAACACAATTTTTATCACAGACAAATTTTCTTCCATGACCATTTAGGTTCCTGCCAGAGGCAAGTGCTGTCTCTCTAGGAAAGGAGGTTCAGCCAAAGGCTCATTTTGGCTTGGTTTGTTTTCCAGATCCACTGTGCGAGTTTTCCAGTCTTTTGACCAATTTCCATGTAATTTATTAGGGACTGAGACATGCTAACCAGCTGCAGGTTTCAGTGAGAAGAGGGGGCAGGAGGTTCCACTGAGAGGGAGCCTGGACACTGGTGCAGCGGACACTGCTCTGGACAGACAGACGGACACTGCTCCAGATGCACAGACAGTGCTCCAGACAGACAGACGGACAGAGAGCGCTCTCCAGCCCAGGCTCAGTCCTCGGGGAGGGAACTGCCCGGTCTAGACCTGCTTCTCATTTCACAGTCTGCTGAAGGATTTGGGATTAACGAGGTGATAACTTGGAGTCCCCAGTATCGCAGCCAGGCCACATCCCAACGAGCAAAGTGAAGCACTGAACTATTTATGTTCCAGTTCCTACAGCTATTTTTAATAGAGCTTTGGAGACTTGCTGTATTATCCTGCCTTTTTAACGTCTGCTTCTTTTCTTAATCTCATTTTCCCTGCCCTTTCTTTATCTTTGGATCAATTTATACCATCCTTTTTATCATGGTCTAATCAGAACACACTTTATGATTTCAGATAAATGTAGTCATGGTAATTTTCCACTCCATTTAGGTCAAGTCAAGATGAAACAATTTTTTTAAATCTTATCTAGTAACCACCAGAAATGGCTCCTTGTTAAAATATCTATCCCCTTGCTTTGCTAACTTTATTAGATTTTAATGTCAACTGTCAGTCTCCTTTTTTGGGATCTTCAGAAAATTCGCTCTGTGCTGCAAAACAACATGTCAACCCTTGGAAAAAAGACAGGGTGGTCCTTTTTCTGGCAGGGGGAGGCTGATGGAGCCGTTCTGTCCCTCTGATCCCACAGGCACAGCTGTCTTGTGGTCCCCCTCACACCACAGTAGATGTGTGGGCCCAGGTGCCCACAGCCAGGGGCAGAGGCTGGGGGGGGCTTTGCCAACAGGGGCATGTGGCAGCCCATGATAATCTGCAGCAATCCCCAGGGGCTTGGTACCAGCCCCACACATCCCTTCAGACATGGCCATGCCTGGGATTTACCCGCTGGGGGATGCCTGGGAGACACTGCAGCAGGTTTGGGAGTGGCAGCAGAGGCTGGGGAGAAATCCTGTGCCTGAGCTCACCAGAGAGAGGTCTGCAGGCACGTCCTGAGATCAGCCTGGTTCCAGTGCAGTCACACTGACGGCAGAGCTGCAGGCACGTCCTGTGACCCTGTCTGGGCTCCACAGTGGAGCTGTGGGTGCATCCTGTGACCCTGCCTGGATTTTGGTGCTTTCATACTGGCAATGGAGGTGTAGGGACATCCTGTGACCCTGCCTGGGTTCCAACAGTGGAGCTATGGGCACATCCTGTGACCCTGCCTGGGTTTTGGTGGGACAGTGACGGGGCTGTGGGCACCTCCTGTGAGCTCACCCAGGGCTCCAGCTGCTCTCTGCAGCCAGCAGAAATCTGACTCACTCTTCTGAAGCACTTGGAGCCAACTCTGTTGGCTTGGGGTGACACACACTGTCTGAGGTTTCATAATATCGCTGACAATAATATTATTCAGCTTTGAGCAACCTCACAGAATTGTTAACAATCTTTTCAAGTGATATTGCATGATTTCAAAAGCATTTGTGTGCGAGATTGTTGCACTGCTCCTCTATTCTGAGGATGGTGTTGGTTCCAGCTCTGAAGTGCAAACACCAGTCCCGGAGCTCCCACTTCCTTGCAAAGGTTAGGAATACATTTATCTGCTGCTCCTGATGGGCTGGGAAAGGGCAGGAGATGGGGACAGGGGTGAGGGCTCTGCACAGCACAATCCCAGCTTGACCACAGGGCTTTGGAGCCCTGCTGGGTTATATTGGCCCCTTGCATTCACTGAATATTCTGTTTACATTTGGGAGGGGAGTTATTGAATATTGTAGCTATTGGCAAAGATATGTTCGAGACTTCTGAGGGTGTGTGAGGTGAGGGCAAAAGTGTTTGGGATAAACACTGTGATTAGGGCAGTTAAACATTTTCATTTTAGAATCATAATTTGTCTGTTGGCCAGGGTGCACTGAGGATGGGCAGCAGAGTGTGACACTCTGTGGAGGAGATGGGCAGAGTTCAGGGGGCACCAGAGGGGCTTTGGACAGGGCAAACCTGGACTGGCTCAGCCCCATGGGCACAAGGGGATGGAAAGGAGGTTCCGTTTTCCCCTGGGAGCAACTCTGAGCTCACACAGGGCGAGCCTGGAGGATGCCCAGTGCCTTGCTGTGGGATTCAACAGCGGGATGTGCCCCAGCACAGCTCTGCCCCTCCTGTGCCAGCCTGTCTCCTGGCTGCCAGCACCCCCTCCCACGCCTGCTGGAAGGACACAGGCATTCCTTCGCCAGTAATCCTGTTTTCTTTTACAGCACGTACAGCCTGGGCTTGGCGTGTCTCACGTCCCCTCCTCACAGCCTGGCCAGCGTGTCTTCACGGCCAGCGGGGCCCCTGCCCATGTAAGTCACCGGAGGAGACACAGGGATGGCTCAGGGCACGTCCAGGGAGCTGCCAGGAGTGAGGTCCGGCTTCAGGGAGAGCAGATCTGCTGTCCGGGTCACAGGGACAGAGCAGGGACAGAGCAGGGCTGCAGAAAGCCCACCTGCCCAGGGAAGGTGTGTGAACATGGCACAGCCTGCCCTGCCCTTCCCAGCCAGCACGACTTAAAGCGAGGCACCACACAGGGGTGGGATGGCAGCTGCCCCGACACAGCCTGGGCTGATACTGCCCTGAACGTGTGAGATGCTGAAATGTTGAGACGGTGTTCAAAGGGCTCACCATATTCAGCCCCATCATCTCTCTGCTGTGGCTGATGAACACGTATGTGAACTCCTATAAAATTAAATCAAACCAAATCTGTGCTGCCCAGCAGCCAGCAGAGTTTAAATTCTGTGGATTACATTACAGATATTGCTGCTTAATAATTAAAGGTGGCAGCACTAGGACCAAGAGTGCTAAAATCAAAGGGAAGCAAAAGGGAAATTACTTGGTGATGCTTTTATTGGGCTCTAACCACAGCACCAAAAGCTTAAACTGTGTAATTTCTACTTTCAAAATGAAACTGAAGTGGAAAAGGTCAGACTGCCCAGGCATTAATCTCATCTTGCACTGAGTTACCTAAGACATCTCAGGACCCCTCAGTGCCACAAACCCTTCTTCTGAGGAGCCACCAGGAGGGGGAATGAGGTGCTATGAGGTCATTTAAGTGGGAAAACCCCTCTAGGAACATTGAGTCCAACCTTTCCTACCAGCACTGGCAGGGCCACCACTAGCCCGTGTCCCTGAGTGCCACATCCACACGGCTTTTAATGGATAGGACTCCACCACTGCCCAGGGCAGCCTGTGCCAGGGCTGGACAATGCTCTTCAGGAAGGAATTTTCCCTAACATCCTGTCCCCTGGTGCAACAGTTTCCTCCTGTCCTGCTGCCTGATCCTTGGGAGAAGAGACCAACACCCCGGTCTTTGCTGGTCTGGGATTGGGGTGTAGGTTTTTAATTTTTGAGACATTTGTGACTTACCTGGAGGTATGAGGGGACTGATGCATCCAGCCCTTGCCAAATGTTACGTATCCTGCTTTTACAGAAAGAGAGGATAATGCCAGGTGCCCGCAGGGCTCTCAGCTCCTCTTGCCCCAGGGTACCACTGACACTTGCCAGCCCTCCCCAGCCCTGCTGCAGCAGCAGCTCTATGGAAACAGCTCTCCCGAGAGCTGCTTTAATAAGTTTGGAGCAGTTGACTGTTTGTTTTTGTCTGCGCTATGAGGGGGAAGAGGGCAACTGTTTGGGGGGTTTAACATTTCTTCTAGGTACAAGTTAGGAAATAAACAGTCCTAAGACTTGAAGTGAATGTTATCAGGAGTATGGTGCTCTAATTATAATTACATAACTTGTATTTCAATTTTATGGGAATATTAAAAGGATTCCTGGGAGAGTTTTGAACTGCCTAAAAGTGCAACAGCACAAAACCCAATAAACCTTGCCTTCGTTTGGAGGACATTTCCTTAAAGGGCCCGGCTCAGCTGCCAGGGCTGCAGTCTGTGCAGAGCTGCAATTTCATCAAACTCACTGAAAGATAAACTGCTTCCACACAAGAAGTTTCTCCCATCCAAGCAATGGAGTAATGATAGTTTTTGCTGTTGTCAGGGCTGGAATCCAGAGGACTCTGTGAGTGGATGCAGTGCATAAATATTTTCAGTGCACGCCTGATTTGTATAGAATACAAGATGTATTTATAGCCCTCATGAATAGAAGATGGATGGAAGCTGAGAGGGAACTGTGTCTGAGCGGGCAGGAACACAGGCTGACCTCCACAGAGGGTTCAGGGGGCTTGGGGGGGCAGGAACATCATCAGGCCTCTTCCCCTTTGCAGTCCTGGAGCTGCTGGCAGGTCCAGTTCCCATGGGCAGAGCCGAGGTCACGGGAGAAATCGTTCTGTAAAACTCACTCCCTGCACCTGTGGGGTGAACGTGGGCCCCTTTCAGGTGCTCGTACCCCAAACACGTGACATTGTGGCTGAGGGCAGGAGGAGATTGCCCTGGACTCCTCCACCTCACCCAAAAGACTCACAGCACTGCCTGGTGTGTCCCCGAGGCCACATGTCCTCACCCCAGGGCAGAGGAGGAGGGAAGGTCACTCTCTGCACCTCCTTGCACCTATGGCAGCTTCCACAGGAGCCAGGAGCCTGGATGCAGGTGGGCACAGGGGATGTGCCCATGGTGGTGTGGGAGCCAGGGGAACATCCAGCAGCTCCACCTTCACCTGGACCAGGTACCTGGGGCAGCCTCTGGGCCAGGGAGCAGAGGGAGGGGAGTTTGTCTAGGGCAAGGGGGGAACAGGTTCCCAGAGCACCATTTCTGCTGCAGTCCTGATGGCCCCCAGCAAAAACAGGAGATAGAAACAGCCTGGAAGGCCCAACAGGAGTGTTGGGCTCAGGTATGTGAGGCTGAGGTCAGCAGGCAGCAAGGGACCAAGGCAGCTCTGCCCTGCACAGGATCCCATCACAGCATGGGGAGCACTGGGCTGCAGGCTGTGTGGGCTCTGGGGTGATGGGGAGCACAGGGCTGCAGGCTGTGTGGGCTCTGGGTGATGGGGAGCACAGGGCTGCAGGCTGTGTGGGGCTCTG
>WEKX01000686.1:185350-201672 GCA_013390025.1 Pitta sordida
GGGTGATGGGGAGCACAGGGCTGCAGGCTGTGTGGGCTCTGGGGTGATGGGGAGCACAGGGCTGCAGGCTGTGTGGGCTCTGGGGTGATGGGGAGCACTGGGCTGCAGGCTGTGTGGGCTCTGGTGATAGGGAGCACTGGGCTGCAGGCTGTGTGGGTCCTGGGGTGATGGGAAGCACAGGGCTGCAGGCTGTGTGGGCTCTGGGGTGATAGGGAGCACTGCTGCTGCTCACAGGGAGCAGATGTTAAAATAATACCACCCCCACATCACATCCCTGTTGATTCAGAAGCCTTAATGAGACATTTCCCAACCTTTGTCCCTTCCAATCTCCAAATACAGGCTGCAGGAAGAACTGCCTGTACTCCTTGGGGTGAGAAGGAGGGAGGGAGGGAGGCAGGGAGTTCCACCGCCCATGGCCCAGCAGGGAAGGAGCTGCAGGGCCTTGATCCCCTCAGCCCCTGCTCCTCCTGGGCCCCTCAGCTGCTCCTCGGCCCCCCTGCAGCCCCGACTGCCTTGGGCTTAGCAGAGTAAGAAAGACAAAATGTCAGAGCTGGTTTGTTCCCACTAGGAAACATAATATCTGGGCTGTCCTCATCTTTGAGGTCTTCAGGGGCTGCCATTTCATGGGGTGTTGGTGGTTTAACTGCCTCACACCCTGGAGCACGTTCTGGAAGGAATTAACTTGGGAATCTGACTTCACACAAGCAGAGTCCACTGGCATGAGCGTGGGAGGAGACCAAGAAACCTGAGCAAATACCCTGCCTTTCTTCCCAGCTTCACATGGCCCCTTAGTTCTCAGGGTTAAATTAATTTTCTGAGTCTCCAGTCACTGGTCTAATGAAACTGCAACATACTTTACCTGGTTATTCATCTTATTCTCCATGTACCCTCAGTCCTGACTCAGACATGGTGGCAGTTCCTGCCTGGGAATACAAACTCAATCAAAAGTCATGCTCCGAGGTTGTAAGCCTTCCCAGGAAGATGTTGCCACAAGCAAAATTACATGTAATATTAACAGGTGTTGCTTCTACCATGATAAATTTTGAACAAAATGAAGCTCAGTGAATCACATGGTGTAATACAGTGCATTGCTCAGGGTTATATATTGAGAATCAGAGGATTAACTGGGGACTGGAAACCAGTGTGAAATGTGCACTTGTGTGTAAATGCATGCACTAAGTACAGGCACAGAGTTGGGCATATGGAAACCTTCCTGTGGCTGTTCCTGTTCAGAGACAGCTCCCTGATCCCTGTGTGAGGGGTCAGGCCCCAGGCACAGCCTGGCCAGGGGATCCTGCATGTGGTGGCTGATGTACGGGCAAAGTGGCACAAGCAGAGCTGCTCTTTGGTAAATGCACTGCCCTCATAGCAAACACCATCTGGCTGTGGGGCAAACACTCCCACAGCTCTGCACTTGTGCCAGGCCGTCCATCCAAACCCCTTTGTTCAAGTTTCCTCTGTTTTCTCTCCCAAAATTGTCGAGGCTTGCTCAGCCTACGCCTGGCTTGAAAATGAGGGAAAAAACTGCCACTGGAAGATGTTGTTACCCTCGTGAGGAGCCCATCTGCTGCTGCACAGGGCCAGAGGAGCTCCCCACCCCATGGCAGAGGGGACATGGCCCCAGGCTGATGCTCACGGTGTGAGGTGGCTCCTCCATGCAGCTGGGGTGGCTCGAAGACCAAACCAGAGCCAGGTGGCCTTTCTTACACAGGAGGTGGAGTCGTTCCAGGCCCTGAGCTGGTTCCTGCCCTGGCTGCAGCCCTGCAACCTCTGTGTCACTGGAGGAGTTTGGGTTCCATGGGGACACATGTGCCAGGGCCATGTGCCTTTGCTAATCCTCAACTGCCACCTCTCCTGGGTGACAAAATGGGGCTTCTCCCCTGTACCCTCCGAGGGCCTGGAGTCTCCCCCTGCTCCTGCCAGGACAAGAGAGCTGGTACTATGGAGGGGCAAATCCTGAGAGCTGAAGAGCACTTCTGCCTGAGAGAACGTGATTTAGATTAACTATTTTTAGCTGGATCTAGTGGGAGTTGAAGAAGGAGAGTGTCTTCCAGAAGATGCAGAATACCATGCTATATCGGGCGCCAAAATCAGAGCAGATGCTTCCAATTACACTTAATTCACCTCAATTATAGAAAAAGTAAAAAAAAAAAAATTTAAAAAATCGTAGTTACAGTAAGAATATCTATTTCTGAAGTTACAAGTGTTTGCCACTGCAGACTGTCCATGTTACAGAGCAGGGACACTGCAACACAACCAGCCTGGGAGCAGTTTGAGACCCTTTGCAGAGCAATAATGCTGCTGCTGCCCTGGGGACACAGGGCTGGCTGTGATCAGGGTTCACTTCACACTCTGTCCATGGCAGAGTTTGTCCAGTGTCTGTTTCCTGACATCACTCAGCTCTGTGGTGTATTAGCACACCCAGGAAAAGGTATTTTGTTAGAATTCACATAGGAATATGGTCTGGTGCTCATCCTGAACCATCCTGAACACACCACCAGGCCCCCCTGTCCAGGCGACCAGAGGCTGGGACTAATCCCTGCCCTACTGGAAATCACAGCCCAGCCGGACTCAGCACAGTCACAGGGAACAGACACAGTCTGTGACGCACTTGGAGACGAGTGCCCGTGTTTTACACATCCATGTCCCCCTGGAGCAGAAGAGCTCTCCCAGCTTCCTGTGGTGCCCCCGGGGAGGCAAAGGAGCTCATGTTGGCACTGCCGCGACTGGTTCTGCGGGGAGACGCAGGGCTCAGATGGCACCTCCTCAGTGCCAAGGCATGAGTCACTCTTTCCTTTGGCTTTTCTTTCTGATGAACTGTTTCCTACAGTGACGCTGCCTATTTATCAGCCGGAGACAGACATCAAAGCCCGGGGTTTCCACTGGCTCAGGGCTCTGGGTGCTCCTGGTCAGCTCCTCTCTCTGCCTCAGCTGGGGCTGCCAGGCATGAGGGGTCCGTGTCCCAGCAAACCCCTTTTCCCTCTCCCACGGTCCCAGCCCCACCTCCAGCACCCCCAGGAGCCAGGCTCCCCTGGGCCCCCATCCTTGTGCTGCAGGCTGGACAGGTTCTTGACATTTTGTTGGGCTTAAGGGGGAGAAAAAGTCGTTCGGTGAGTGCTGATTTCCTAATTCAGTGTAACCTTTTCATATCCAGGCTAAGGACAGCTTGACATTTCCTCTGCAGCCCAGGGAGAAGCTGCAAAGCCTCTCAGCTCTGCTCCCGATGCTGCTGCACATCTCTGGGACACAATGTGCATTGAAAAATATTGGGGGAAGTTAAACTGGTTTTTAAAGCCCTTGTTCACCCACTCGAGTCACTGTTACGGAAAGCCTGCAGTACCTGCCACTCTGCTCTGCCTGCTCCACCCCAAATCCTCCAACTTACAGCTTCCCTGGAAGTGTCCAAGGCCAGGTTGGAGCAGCCTGGGATAGTGGGAGGTGTCCCTGCCCATGGCAGGGGGTGGGATGAGATAATCTTTAAGGTCTTTGTCCCTCCCTATTGCTCCACTCAAAGGCAAATATTATTTACTATGGCAGAGAAGCCTTTGAAAGTAACATCTCAGCTGAATTAATGTTTCTCCTCTGTGCTTGATTTGGCATCCCCAGACAATGTAAAAGGAACAAGCTCTTGCCAGGCTCTCTCAGGTGCTTTAAGGTATCATGGGAGCTTTTAAAGCCTCGCTCCATCTGAACATTGTGCAGGTAACATTGCTCCAAAAAGCAAAGACATTATTCACCTTGAATTAAATCATGATGTGAGAGATTAAAGGGCCACTTCCCTTTCATTCTCCTGGCATCCCTTTGTGTTCCAGAATCAGCCTGATTCCTGTTCCCCATTGATTAAGTGGATCTTTTCCCAAATCCTAGTTTGCAGAGAAACTTTGCAGGCTGCATGGTCCCTCAAACTGGCTGGAGTTGTTTCTCTTTTAATAACCATTTTTCAAGCTGCCAGCAGCTCTTAAAAGTAGTTTTGGATTAAAAAGGAAGGAAGACATCCCAGGACTTTATGTTTCCAATTATGCTCCCAGAGAGCCTTGAAATGACTTTCATGAATCTATACCCAAAGCAGCCAAGTCTCTTGCTGCTCACTCTGTTTCTATCCTGATACGAATGTCTTCCCTTTAATGGGGCTATTACTGTATTTAACAGGCTTACATAAGGGCACAATGGGAGCCTGTAGGTGGTCTCCAGCTCACACCTTTTCCTTGGTTTCAAACAGCTCCTGAAGAGAAAAAACCAAGTCATTAAAAACGAGATCAAAAAGTCACACATGTGGGAAAAAAAGCAGCAGATGCCCACTCGATGTTTATTCCTCAGCCTCAAAGCACTGAGAGCACCCTGTGAGCGCACTGTGGGTTTTCCAAAGCCAAACACTGCTGCTGGGCCCAAGGTGCCCATCCTCTGCAGCTCCTGGGTCCAGAGTCACCTCGGCCATGCCCAGCCCTCCTGAGCAATCCCACAGGAGCCAGCCGGGACAATTTGGAGAAAAAGTTATTCCCAAATAATGGTCTGAATTTACATTTAAGGGAATCGTGCCCCCATAACGACTTTTCTATTGAGGGCTAGATTTAGAAAAAGGCACTTTGCACTGAACCACACCCATGTCTTGTCCATTCCCGTATTAACATGGGAAGCACAGGAAGTTCACGTTAAAGGCTGATGCCAGCTCAGCACTGAGCCTACAAATACACTGCCTTGTAGACTTTTCACATGGGGGGAAGCATTGGATATCACTCTCAGATTAACTTCCTTCTACGTACTAAGTTTCTTGGCAAAAGTAGAAACAGGATCATGAGAATATTTTTCATCTGGTTATCTGCCTCTTGACAGCTACTGAAAAAGAAAAATACAGCTCTTTTTAAAAAATGCAAACAATTTCAGCTACAAGAGGGGCAGTGAGCAATAAGCATACATAAAGGAACTGAAACACAGCTCTGCAAATAAACTCGTGGTGAGATGTCTCTGTAAATGGATTCTGGAGAGCCGGGAGGAGTAAGGAAATACTCACTGAAAATAACCTGTGTATTGCCTTGGAGCTACTCCAGCTCTTGTTCCTAGTTTCCATGTCTCAGAACAGAGGGAAGGGAAGAGCAGTGCCTGCATCCGTGTCCCTGCAGTGCCTGCATCCCTGTCCCTGCATCACCTGCATCCCTGTCCCTGCATCACCTGCATCCCTGTCCCTGCATCACCTGCATCCCTGCCCTGCCTGTCCCTCTTCGGGCAGTCCCTCCCGGAGCCCTGGGAGCTGTCAGAGCTGGAGGGAGCTGCTCGGCTGCCCACGCTCTCCTCTGGGCACTTTGTAAGCGAGTAATGTGCTCTGCTCCTACTTCAGGGAATTAATAAACTTCTAAAAGCCGTTTACATGTGTCAGTTTTATTGCTGCTGCAGTCTCTGAAGCAGTGTGAAGTGGAAAGTCCTGTTGGCAGGGAGCTGAGGCTGCAGTCCCTCCTCACCAAGACCTGTGCCCAGCATTCACTGCAGAGCTTGGGAAAGCTGGATTTGGGAGTTGGGGCACAGGCTTTGCTTCAGGACTTGTCTTATGACAACTGATTCCCAGTCATGATGCCTGCTTTTGGGGAAAAGCCCTCCATAAACCTGTTTCAGAGTGGGAGAGGTGGAGAAAAGCTAACTCCAGAGGAGCTGGCACTCAGTCAGAGGTACTTCCACTCTGGCCATTCTCTTGTTCCCTATCAACACATATATCCACATGGAAGCTCCCACACGGAAGCACTGACCTGACCTGGACTGTGCACCTGGCCAGGAGCTGCCGTGGGATGGGAGTTCTCAGTTCTCATGCCCCGCTTGCTAAAAGGTGACTCCGTTGCTGTGACATTGGGATGGAGGTGATGAGGGTGCCAGGAACACGTGGCAGTGGTGCCAAGGGAACAATCAATAGCAGGGATTGCAGGCTCCAGATGGATGGGGTTGTGCTGCTTGTAGCCCAAAGCTGCCAGGGATGGTCCAAGTTGCCCAGAGGTTCATTTCTGTGGCCAACAGCAGCAAAAGCCCCCACAGCTCCTGACGGTCCAAATTAATTAATTTCACATCAGGTTTGTGGGGGTTTTAACCCTGATCTGTGTTTGTTTATTGGCCAGTGGAACACAAGCGGAAAAACAAATAAACACACAGTTTAAAATAATATTTTGGTATTTTCCCTCACCTCAAGGCAGGAGAGCGGGGTGTTCCCAGCAGATGGGTGCATGGGTGGGGTTTGCTGACCTCCAGCCACACTGGGGGATCACCCTTGGCCTGAGCCCAGCTGGGGCAGCAGCTGTCAGGGTTTGTCAGACCCCTCATATAAAAGAGCTTCTGTCTGACAGCCTTGTCTTTGTGTCCAGGTCCTCTGATCCAGGTTCCTCAGTTTCCTCTGGACCCTCCTCTGCTCGTGTGAGTTCTTTTAAAAGGGCAGGACCCACCAAAATCCGCACAGCCCCCATCCCTCTCCCCTGCCATGAGTGTAGAAGGGGTGCCCCACAGACCCCTGTGCCACCCAGCACGGCCAGGTCGTGGTGTGTGGCATGAGCCCTGGCGTGTGCTGGTGTCCCCAGGCACTGCTGGGTGCTGACCCTCCCCAAGACACAGCCCCTCGCAGCCCTGCCCTGTGTCACACAGCACAGGGGCTCTGCCAGCCCACAGAGCTGCTGCAATTAACAGCTCCACTTTATTCCTCTAAGGGTAAGAGTTACTCAGCTTTTAAACCTCGAGATGGCAGGAAATTTTAACATCCATTAGGGGGGTGTTCTACACCTTGGAATCCTCACTGCCACTGTGAAATACAGTAACCTGGGAAACCTCCCTGCTGTGGTAACTCCCAGCCCGTCATGCATTGAACCCTCAATAAGTTCACTATATGAAACACCCATTAAATACAGGCTTCTCGTTTTGAGCCATAGAGATAAGTGATGCTTTTGAACATGGCATTAAAAACCAAATCCCAGAGAAGGGGTACCAGCTCCATGGCATTGTGTGGTCATGGAGTGAGGGCTCCTGCTCGCTGCGTGGGAGGCCCATGGCCACTCCATGGCAAAAGCCACATTTGTTGGCATTTTCCAAAAACATCAGCCCCCCCCCCCAGGCACCCTGAATGAAGGCTGTGGGTCCATTCCTCAGATCTCCTCCTCACAGGTACAAAGCAATACACATCACAGTGCACACACCACCCTTTCTGTGGCTGGGAAATGCCACGGGACAGTCCAGCAGCCACGGCCAGGACCAGGGGCAATACTGTGCAGCCTCTGGAGCAGGACTGGCAGCACACACAGACTCCTGGTCTCCCAGAGCACAGGGGCCTTTCCCTCTGAAACAGCCAATTGTGCTAATGGCCTGTGAGATCACTCCAGAAACAAGGATCTGCAGTGGGTGTAGAGATGTGACGGGAATGCACCAGAAGCGAAATCTCTGACAAACTAATTTCTCACCCTTGGAACATTAATATGAGAACACTTTGGCTAAAATTCCAGCCCAGATTACCGGGCTGGAATGTCTCTGGCAAGCCCCTGTGCTGTGCTCGGTAGATGAAGATTCTGAGTGTGTTTTCAGGGGGCTGCTCTGCCCCCAGACCCGGTGCCTGGTGATGGCAGAGCTGTGCTGGCTGGTGCTGTAGAAACCCCACGGGCTGGGGGCTGTGGCTGTGCCCCACAGGGCTCTGCCAGTGTGGGCATCCCAGTACAGCCAGCCACGTCCCAGCTGGGCCGTGCACCCTGCCCTAACCCACATCCAGAGGGACCACGGCCCCTGGAAACCGAGTGGGAGCCCAGGGAGGCTGCGGTGCTGGGTGTGAGTGATCTGATCCATCCCTGCATGGGAAACAAACATTCCCCCTTTGGATCCGCTCCAGGGCTCTCTCTGGTGAAGTGTGACGGCCACCAAGATCCACAGGGAAGCTTCCTGTCCTCGGGTGAGTTATTCTTTGGCTGGAAAAATCTAAGCTATTAAATAGAAAATGTACTCGGCACAGGACTCGTTAACCTGGCACACGTGTGCAGGTGTAGGGCGAGTACAACCCTCACCTGGCCTGGATGTTTGCACAAAGGGAACCGTAAGGAGAAGCCGGGGCTGACTAATGACACAGGCATTCAGCACTAGAGCAAACAGCTGCGAATGCTGATCCAAGCAATCCATTGTCTGCCGTGGGCTGAACAAACAGTTCATCTTTGGCTCGCTGGAGCTGTAGCACTTTAAATAAAGTGGCCCGACTGAACCCGAACAGTTCATTGACATTTGCTGTCAGGATCGCTGTAATTCCCTTTTTTTTGTTTGGTTTTTTTTTAATGGGATCCCTGCTGCCCAGCTGCGGTTCCCCGCACAGGCTGGCGAGCAGCAAGGGGTGTAATTTCGCTGGGAGGAGGTTTTGTGTCTAGAGCAGCAGCTGCCATCAGGCAGGAGTTGCTCTGGTGGGTCTCTCAGAGCCCAGCCGAGGTGGGTCCTGCCCGGCTCCCGCATCCCTCCTCGGCTTCACCCTGCCTGCACATCCACAACTCCTGCTTTCCCTGCCCAGCCCCTCGCTATTAACAGGATTTAGCTAATTAGCTGCAGGCAGTGCTGTTCTCCCTCACCAATGTAAAGGGTTTACTATTTTTATCTAACTCTGGATGGTTTTGGTTCCTAGAGGATTAAGGTCATAGGGCACATATTTATTCAGATGCTGGAATTCTTACATCGTTTTTCCATTACTCAGTTTGGGAAGGAGGAGCCTCAGCCTTCAACTCCCTCTTCCTCCCCTCCGGCTGCGCCAGTGCCTGCTCACCCTCGCTCCCTCCCTGCTCTGCATGGGGAGCCATCTCCTCTGAAATGAGAACCTTCTTCACTTTCACTAGTGGTACAGAAACCGAACAGCTTATTTTTAAACACAAGTGGTGTCCAAGGGAGCCACGCAGCCACTCCATACAGTGCCCTGTTGTTTATCTGCAGCAGGAGAGTTTATTCGAACACATTTCTGAAGCTATTGCTTCCATATGTCGCTTGAAAACAAGGATTCTGCCTTGCAGGACGATGTTATTTTCCCTCAGAAAAGCTCTCCCTGGATACAACCCCAAAACCCCTCCACAACCTGAACTCACTACTCTCAGGGCATTTCAGTCATCCCAATATTATGAGCTGTAGCCTGAAAACATTTCTGATGCACACAAACCTCTGGTTAACTGGATCCCACTAGACACAGTTTGCTTAAGCTGGGCTGCTGAAAAGGAAGGAAATTTCCACCAGTAGTTTTAAAACCAGGGGAATCAAAGCATCCTTTCAAGACTTGGCCCTGTGTGGCCATTTCAGGACCGATTCTGCTGCAGCTAGTGAGGGACTGACTGCTGTCACTTTGCTTTCTGGAGTAGAAATCACACATGTTATGAGGCATTTTCCTTTGGTGTGGGGCATGTTAACATCCATGTGGGACATGACATCTGGGCAGTTCCAGTGCCTGAACTGCACCTCCTGCAGAAAAACCCTGAGATTCGTGGTGAGCCAGGTTTAGTCCTGATTTTCTGTTTGTGTTGAGCTCATCTTCCACAGTAAAATAATTCATAAATTGTGGCCCTTTTCCTCCCATCTTCCCACACAGTAAAGCACACAGGTCATTGATCTTTGAAGCCTGTATCAGTTCTGAGACTTCTTTCTATCTTACCCGCTCTGTAAAACATGCTATAAAATAAAAATGATTGGGTAAAGAAGGCAGAGAAATATGGTACACATTTGACAATAATATTTCTATATAGAATTCCATAGTGTATTGAATCTATTTAATGAGTTTTCTAGATTAAGCTGAAGTCTAGGGAATTTTTATTATAATGCCATATCCCATAAAAATATCTATGGTCCTGGGAGAACAGACACCACGTTAATCTATTTCTTTAATGTTAGGTGATTAGGTAACAGCCTTGCTGCAGCAATGATATTGACACTGTCATTCCTTGTGTAATTCTTAAAGAGTTCTGCTCCTCAAGGCCTTCTCTGTTCCAGCCCCAGGACAGAGTGAACAGGGTGGAAGTGCCAGTGGCTGTGTAACTTACAGGCTGTAGAACAAATACAACCACTCTTTTTAACCACATCAGGATATTTACATTTTCACATATTTTATATGTGGACAGTTCATGAAGGGATGGCGAGGACTGGCCTCCTGGACCCCGTGGCTCTCTCAGGAGCTGTGGGGAAGCACATCCCAGGCCCTGCTCCAGCTGCTTTCCAGATGCAAGGAGGACCCACAGCCTGCCACCCTGTCCTTACCTCTATGTCCTACCACTGTGCTTTACCACCCGGGGTCTGAGGTTTGCCTGACAGATTGGAGGAAAAACAACTTTCTAGAAAAACCTGGACACAGAAAAAGGATGGGATTCATTGTGTCGGGTTGGGAGCCCCATGGAGACAGTGGGATTGGTTTAATCACACACCCAAATTACATCATAGCTCTTGCTGAGAAGGAATCACATTCTGAGAAACATTAAGTGGCTTAAATTATAAATGAGTTGCTTCCCTGTGTGAGATCCATGTGTGAATGGTTTGCTCATGAAACCAGGGAAGCTGCAATTTCCTTGTGAAAGCCCTGGGAAGGGGCTGGGGCAGCCTCACCGGTCCCTCACCAGCCACAGCACCAAACCATGTCCTGGTGCCCCCCTGACCCCTCTGTCCCTGCCTGAGGGACCCTCTTGGCACCTCCTGCCCCAGCTGTCCCCCCCATTTGGGGCACTGGGCCAGACCCCACAAGAGCTCTGCCCAAAGGGAAGGGTCCCGGCACTCCTCCACAGACTCCAGAAACAATGTAAGAATGTAAAATGGCCAGAGGATGGGTAATTCTCACCATGAGAATCATCAGCCTGCTGGGAAGAGGGTTTCAAATTTTTTCATTAGCAAATTGCTCTGGGTAAGTCCTTAATTCCCTCAGAGTGCCACCACACAGCTCACAGGTCCCTGTGGTTCCCCACTTTTTGCTTTGCTTTAGGGACCTGATTGTTCTACCAGGCATAAATTGGCAATACTGTAATAAATCCAACTTTTCAAAACCATTATTCAGGTATTGTGGCACCTGTTGTGTGGATATAGTCATGTCCACCAAGCTCTGGTTTTCCTGTGACTTTGTTTCCACACTAATCCCATAACACTGTGGTCTTTGTGGGTTTTTTCTCACAGTTTTATACGAAAATGAGGGATTGACACCACAGAGTGGAGCTGGGCAGTTCTCACGACGGGTCAGGGCCATGTGGTGAGCCGTCACTGTGCCCTTCGCCAGGAGCAGCTGCACCTCATTGATAGATGAAACACTCCAAACACAAAGTCTGTGAGATGCTTTAGAATTTCTGAAGAAGTGTTTGCAAGGTGTGACTGTTTATGAGCTGTAAAAAGTAAATATTTGGATGGCCTCTAGCAGAGCAGATGGATCTATCTGGGGCTAAATCCTCCCAAGGGAAAGAACTACGGGAAGAGAATGAATATGAGAAACACAAAGAGGTGGAAGAATGTGCAAAAAAATCTTGTATTCAGTAAAAAGGTTAAAAACAGGAGTTGCAAACAGTTTGGTGTGAGGGCAGTTGTTTGGCTTCTAAAATAACGCTTGGTTTTGTCGAGGTTTATAAGAACAAAACTCTCACTAATCTCTATTTGGAGAGTGACAAACACCGAAAGAACCATCTTAAACATTTGTACATTCAGTTTCACCTGGATTATGAGAGGAATTCGGGTGAGTGTCATCTGAAAATATGTGTGGCAACACTACAGAGGCAGCCAGAGATTAAGGACCCAGAGAAACTGATGGCAGCCCTGGCAGTGCCGTGAGGACACCCGTGGGATGGCCCACAGGGGACACAGCAGTGTGATGGCAGAGCTAAGCCCTGCTGAGTGACACGGTTACTCAGCAGTGTGAGAGCCCTGCGTGAGATACAGGAACAGATGTGTCATTGTTCCTGTCCCACAGTTCAGCTCCAGATCCCACTGTGGGATCTCCCTGTGCCAGCAACCTCCCAGTGCTCACCCAGCAAGTGCTTGGCTGGAAATATGTTTTGAAAGATGAAAACCCCCCTGTTCACCCCATCCCCCTCCCTCACATCAGCTGCTTGCAAAGTCTCCAGAGCATCCATGTACCTCAGAACACCTCCACCCAGGGACAGCAGTCCCAGTATGGCAGAGCTGGGCATGGGAAATGCTCCACAGGGATGGGGGTGCAGCTCTGTCTGTCTGTGAGAGCTGTGTGGCACAATGAGTAAAATCAACCCCAGCCATGACTGACAATGGGCTTTTGGCAACTTCTCTGCAACTGCCTGGACTTGAGGGTGACTGACGTGTCACAGTCCCTGTGCAAATACCACAGCTCCAGGGATGAACGAGGGGACAAGGCACTGTGGGGCTGGAGCTGCATGTCCCAACATACTCAGGAGGGAAGAGTGGGGAAGATGGTATGAACTCTCCAGGGATGGGGCAGCCATAGCTTCTCTGGGCAGTTCCAGTGCCTCACCCCCTCAAAGTGCACATTGTCCCTCCTGTAATTCACCCTGGTTACAAACACAGGAGAAAGGAAACATCCAAACAGTTTTGGGCACACTGGGAGGCATCATGGTGCATCCAGAAATTATTTTTGAATACAAGTTCAGTAACTACATTTCATTTATTTATTTTACAGGGCTGTTTGCAGTGCATAGCATGGACTGTCTCTGGATTTAGTGCTTGTTAGGAAAACAGACATCCACTTCAGGAATACCAAGAATCTTCTTGTCTGTGTCACAAATCAAAGACCCCTGACCAAGTGACAGCATTTTAAAAGAGAATTTTATATAAAAGAAATGGTATTTGTAACCATTATAGCAAACAGTCCCTGTGTGTCAGGAGTCACATTTGTCCTCGTGGCCTCCCTGACAGCTCAAAGTGTTAGCAGCTGCTGCTGGTCTGTGCCATCCCTCCAGAGACAGAACAGGCAGCACCTGTGTGCAGGGCTGTGAACAGCTCAGGTGTGTATCATCACCTCTAATGTCAGTGTTAAACTGACCAGCTGCAGCTGCCCAGAGTCACAGCAAAACACTTTAAATGGCACTGCAGGGGGGACATGGAGACGGGAGTTTCATGTTCAGGAAAAATAAACAAAAACAATCCCCACAAAACCACCCATGTTATGGACTCAGGTAAGAACTTATACCCACAATAATTTTAAGAATGTTCGACTGACTTCAGGATTTTGAATCTTGGAGGCGTCTTTCCTGAGAGCCCAAGGCTGCAAGCCCAGAATTCAGCAGTACAAGTGAAGGTAGTGAGAAGTTTGCACTCTCAACTGGACAGCTCATTATCTGGCCTGAAAATGAGGTACAGGGGTGGTCAGTGGTCACTTGGATGGATTTCAGGTGCTGCAGGTCCCACACCTCCTAGACAGCTGTCCTGGACAGTTATCACAGCAGCAACAGACTGTAAATTTTAATGTTTATGCAGAAAATACCTCCCAATGGACAGCAATAAGTTTCTGTTCAGAAATCTAACTAGAGCTGTGTCCAGTTCAGAAGACTTTCAAATGACTGACATAACTGAAGGACCTGTGGCTCCTCTGGGAGCTGTAGGGCTCAGCCTGATACTCACACCTGACATTGGCCATCTGTGGTCTGAGGCACAGATTAGACACTGAGCACCAGATTTGAGGTTTTCTACTCTGGTTTCTGTGGCTCCAGAACAAAATCAATGTAGGGAGCAGCTACTCGTGTGGCCCTTCCTCCCTTCCAAAGTGTGAACTGAAAGATTACAGTGAAAACTCAGTGACCATTTCCTTCATCTGCGTTTTACAGCCTGCAAAGTATAAAATGGCCCATTTAACCAACTGCTGGGACATCTCACAAAACCTGCTAAGATACCCCCACTGAGAGAGCAGACTGTCTCTTGGGATCAGAAAAGAGCTTTCAGGCAGTAAAACACAACATTGCATTTGAGGGGTTTATCCTGGGAGGTTTTTTTGGGGGGGTGGGGGAATGTTGTTGTTTTTTCCTGCCAGTATAAAAAGCTCCTCACAAAGATCTTTCTAATAAAAGCATAAGCCAATTAGTAAAGCCATAAAGACAGTGATGAAAGTAAGTCAAATATGATTATACAGGGATTGCATAACCAGCATATGAGTGCTCTCTCCATCATCCCTTCACAGTGGACAGGAAGCCCTTCCCACCCAGATGGGACCCACAGCTCCCAGTGCTGGCCTGCTTTATTCTAGTAGAAAAAGCTGTGAAAATACTGGATCTTGTGACAAAAACACAACAGCCCAAACCTCGGAGACACCTTTGCATGGCACCTGTGCGAGTGGTGACATTGCTTTCCATGCTGTGCCATGAAAATCCATGGGGATGGTGATGTTGGGAACCTATCTGACCCTCAGGATGATTTGAAAAATACAACCTCCAGGTCGTTTTTCTCTCAAAGCTACTTAGTAAAAACTATTCTGATTCTTGAGCCCTCTTGCTTGATCTTAACATTCAAAGCAGGCACCAGGACTGGAAATAGTCAGACTACACTGTCTGGATTTTAAGTGCTGGAAAACCGGGGCTGTGACAGGAAAAACGAGGCAACCTCAGTTAGCAATGGTGCTTCCCTAACCGCCCCCCCAGCACAGGTACAGGTCTTGTTCATCCAAATTTACCAAGTCCCAAAGTATAAGCAGTGCATAATCTGCCTTTGCAAACCAGCACATGCCCCCTCTGCCTCTCCCCTGCATCTTCCGTCGTGTTTGTACTGGGCTCCTGCAGCAGCCCAAAATAAGGCTCCAGTCATTCCTGGCTTTTTTAACTTGGGAACATCTATTATCAGTTGATGAGGTGAATGAAATCTGGCCGTGGAGGGAACAGCAGGACATTGGCTGTGTTTGGGATCCCCTGCCCTGGGTGGGCACTGCCCAGGTCACCCACCGACCTGCCCCAGCTGTGCACCCACACCAGGCTGGTCCCATCCCCTTTGTGGGGACATGGGACGTTCTGCCTGGCCTGTGCTTCCCCACACACAGCCACTGCTCTCACAGATCATTCCCCTTCACTCAGCATCCAGCATTCCTCGCTTCTGGAAACAGATGATCCCTCTCTGGGAGATTAGGCTTTGGGGAATTCTTTTGAAAACACTTTATAGATGCTGTGACACTTTGTGTCCTTGTTTTCTGAGGTTTTACAGGCTCCTTTCCCTGCAGAAGCCCCATTCCACTCACACACAGCTGTGATGCTCTCGCTCTGCAGAACTTCCTCCTCCAAAGCCATTGCCAAAGTCCCTCCACATCACAGTGGCAATTCCTGCCTGGGTTCCTTACAGGGAACTTCTTGTGGCCTGCAGACACTTCCCATTCTAGTTTCCTGCTCTGAGCACTGCCAAGCTTTTCACCTGGATGCCATATGGCCTGGGATCCCTTTCCAGCTGGGTGTAATCTGACACGGCTTCCTCCAGCACACCCTGGCTTTGCTGTAACCGCTGTTGGCCAACAGCTGTGAGACTGTGCCAAAAACACAGCAGCGAATGGTCCTCCCACCTTTTATTTGCTTTTTCCCCATGTGTGAACATGCCAAGGTGCACCAGGACGGTGTGTTGGATCAGCTCACCTTTGACAGCTGGTGGCTGCATCCAGGTGAGATCCCAGTGACCCCAGTGCAGCTCGGTGCAACAGTTATCGTGGGAGCTGCACAAAACCTTAGAAGAAATTGTCCAGAGGAGTCCAGCAGTGTTCCTGTCTCTGCACTGCCTACCTGTAACACACATTGCCGGAGGCCAGCAACATGGATGAGGCAGAATTCCACATTTTAGGGAGGTTTTTCATTTAATTGTGTATTAAATTTGTACCCTCTGACAAGGAGGGTACATCGCTCACGATCCAGCAGAGCTTTTGCCGTTTCAGTCGCCTCTCTGCCTGACAAAGTTTGCCACCGAGGAGGCTTTGGGGGAGCAGCCCATCAGTCCAGCGCCACTGACACGCTCTGTGCCAGCAGGGTCACCTGCCCAGGGTCCCCGGGCTGTCCCGGGGCAAAGCCCGACCTGTCACTGCCCGCCTACTATTGTAGTGTACGGTGTGGTATCTCGGCAGGATGCTGTGCTGGCAGCAGGATGACAGCAGGTCAGGTAACAGCTGAGGGGTTGGACCCGATGATCTCTATGGTCTTTGCCAGCCTTACTGATTCTGCCATTCTGTGTTTCTGTAGCAAAGTCACCGAGCAGCGCAGCGAGCCCCGGGCTCTGCTCGGACCCTGCAGCCCACGGGCTGTGCAGCGGTGCCGCGATGCTGTGATGGTGCCGGCTCCCGTGAGCCGGGGCTGCCCGGAGGGCACGGTCCCTTGGGGGGCGGCCCCAAGTGCTCCGCACAGGTGAGGCACTGCCGGCCCCGCCCGGCGCTCGGGTCCTGGCCGCCG
>WEKX01000686.1:201981-240163 GCA_013390025.1 Pitta sordida
GCAGAGCCGGGGGAGCTCCGCGGGGTTGGCGGGTCGGGGCACGGCGCACATGTGGCGGAGAAGCGGGTCGGGGTCGGGCTGTGCGCCCCGGACGGGCGCTGCTCCCCGGCGGCCGCACGCACAGCGGTGAGACACAGCCGCCCAGGCTTGGTGTGTTCTTGGAAATGTGCTTGGCTGGTACGGCTGCCCTGAAATTGACGCTCTGATTGAAGCAGCTGCGCTCGCAGGATGCGGATCAGCCTTTCTCCAAGTTGGGGAAACTTTTACGGTTCTTGCCACAGTCTTGCAATTAAACGTGTCCCGCGGTGTTGAACTCCCGCGGTGTAAATCCTCGTTTCACGGTGCCTGTCCCGCCGTGGTTTCGGCAGGTGGTGGCAGCTCCTTGTCGCCGTCGGGGACCTCGGAGCGCTGTCACCGCAGGGACGCTGCCATTTCCTGGTTGTTCCTGGGTGGCATTCCGGGCGTTCCTGGAGCTCGCCCTGCACCCTGCGCTTGTCCAGGGGGACGCTGCCTGGCCGTGGAAAACGGAGGTTTTCTGCTGCAGCGAACCCAGGCTCGTTTGGGTCAGTCCCTCTGCGGGGTGAGGCAGTGCAGGGCTGGCCTGAGGGTCCGTAGCTGTGGCAGGTGCCCGGCCAGGCTTCTGGAGCTCCCTTGGTGAGGTTAGCTGGGTCTGTCGGAGCTGTCAGGGGCTGCTTCTGCTTGCTTGGCCCTTCCCCTGCCATCGAGGAATACATTTCTCTGCCCTAACCTGGGGTGGTTTCAGTGCTGAACAAGGACTTGTGCTTTGATAAACTGTGCCTGAGCTGGGCTGGAAAATCACTACCCGTTTCTTTAACCCATGTTTTCCATTTCCAATTTCAAGTTTTGGTTGGAGATACATATTTTAATTAAACACTGCACTTTTATCCCTGTGCTGCCTGCCCCCGAGGCAGAGTCAGGGTGTGAGCTGTCACAAGGCAGTGCAGGGAGGCCGAGTGGATCCCACACTAACACTCTCCCACCAGCTCACGCTCTGGGATCCCATCCCCTGCAGGCCAGAGCCTCTCCTGGCTCAGGTGACGTGGGACTCCTGTGCCCCAGGGAGCCCTCGGTGGCCCTGCCCTGTCTCTGTGTCCTGGGGGGCAGCAGCGTGGTTTGCACTTCAGGTGTGTTTTGTGTGAACACTGTTGGCTTGCATGTGCAAGTGGTCTTTAGTTGAGAACAGCATTTTATAGAAGAATAACTGAAACCACATCTCTCATAAGCAGGTTTGCCTGGGTGGGACAGTGGTTCCTTAAATCACTGGTGTTTCTGATCTGTCTGTGCTTTTACAAAGAGGGGAAAATTGCTGTTTTTGCTCTCCAGCTGCCAGAAGCAGGCTATGGTAACACATGGCTTTGCTCCTGCTAGCCAGCCACATCCATTAATTAATTACCTGCTGCGGTGGTGACCTGGGAGCTCATGAATAAACATGAACAGTGAAGAGGCGTTTCACTGGGTTCCTTTCACTCTTCGAGTGGTTTTACTGCTTCATTAACAGCCTTAATGCAGTATTAGATCTCCAGATAGTCTTCCAAGTTTCACACATGTGTGCAGGTCATGAATATGAATGTACCAAAAATCATATACATTCGTGTTTGCTTGAGCATTTAATGCTTTTCTTGCTCTAGAAACATTTCCTGTGTTTGTCACAGTACACACAATAACAACAGATGGAGTTCAGGCTATCCCTGGTCACTTTCTCTTTCCCCCTCCTCCGGTGCCTCTGCCCAGACTTGGGGAATTCAGCTGGGTCATAATCAAAGATCCCTCCCAACCCACGCCTCTGATCCCAGCCCTTCCCTCTTTCTCTCCCTCTCTGTTTCCTGGTTTCCTTTCCTTCCTGTGTCTGTACCGACAGAACTTCACATGTACCTTGCAATGAGCCGAGTGCCGTGGTGGGCACAGCATCCCTCTGCCTGGCACTGCACTGCTTTTGCTCCTGCAGGGATTTAATTACTTCAGTGGCTTTCCCAGGCTGCTGTACCCCCTTCATTTTCTTCAGTTACTTTTAAATGTCTTAATGCTGCTGGGTTCTCCCTGGGACAAACACCTGGGAGTGGGGTGTGAGCAACTTCTGCAGGGAGAGGCTGTGGGGTGGTGGGTTTCTGTGGCAGAATCTCAAATAAACACTTTTCTTACAGTTTCTGCTATACTCATGGTGCATTTTAGGAGACTTTCTTGTTTTATTCCATTCTAAACCCCCTCTGCAGGAGGTGAGATTCTGGGGTAGACCGGAACTTAGGACTGTCTGAAACTTCTTGAGCTGTGCGAAAGTGATGATGGGGAGGAGGAAGCTGTTTTGTTACCTTCAGCAGTGCTTAAAAAAAAAGTAAAATTGAGGGATCGGGATCTGGATCTGGTCTTGAGCCTCATGTTGTTAGTAAGGCATTGCCAGCAGGATATGGCTGCTGACCCAGATGTGCAGCCTGACAAAGCTGAGTGCTGGCACCTGGCTGTGGAACAGCCCTGGCTTTGTGTGCCCTTCTTAATCTGCTGCTGTGAAAAGGGATCTCCGTTTGAAAATCCTTCACTGCTGCTTGTCTTCTGCACTGAGGGATGAGTGAGGGACGTGTGTGTGGGCAGCTGGTGGCCTCGGGGTGTGCCATGGAGCTGCCCTGTTACTGAGGTGCCTTTTCCAGGTGTCTCAGGACGAGGGGCAGCTGCTGGTCCTTGTGCTGGGGAAGGACTGGGGGCTTGTACCTGTCTCTGGCTCTTGCTGGGTTTGGTCTCTGGGTGGGTGAGGGGGTCAGGTGTGCACAGCCTGCCCAGAGAGGGTCTAACTGCTCGTCCTGAGCTGTGGGCTGAGAACACACACCAGTGTGTGCTGGGGGGTTATTGGTAACCAGTGCCATCCCTGGGCATGTGGGGCTGTGTGTCCTGCTCAGCACCAGCTGCTCACCTGCAGCCTGAGGTGCAGTCAGGGACAGCTGAGTGTGAGCTGCAGAGAAAACTGTGAGTGTGAACGAGGAGCAGGACCCAAAGCAGCTGTGCCATAAAGTACTGACACCTTATTGTGCGTCCATATCCTTATGAAGTTTAAAGCTCTTTTCTGATTTGCTGCAGATGACTGGAGCAGCGGCAGTGCAGGCAGCACAGAGACGAGGGATTTCCTCCAAAATGAGGTTGTGCACTTAACAAAATCCACTCTTTTCCTTTTAAAAAACAGCAATTTTTTTAGCAAATAGTTTTACAGTTCTCTGAGCCAAAGAGTTTCCATTAGGAGCTGGTACAGTGTTTAACCTCCTTTAGGGAGGTTGCTCAAAGGATTATCCTGTGGACCATTTTTCTTCTCGTTTTGATTAAGTGTTATCACTGACAGCAAGAGCACATGCAACACAAGGAAGTAAAAGAGGCAAAGTGCGTGATACAATTACAGCTTTCTGTTAATGTGGCTTTATGGCAGGTAGAGTTGGCATTTTGCCGCTTGCTAGGTTTCCACAAAGCACTGGTGTATCACTGTGATGGTTTCAAAGGATACATTCCCTATTTAATTTTGTAGTTGAATATGAAATTATGTAATGCGAGTAGGATACCATAGGAAGAAAGCTTTATATGAGGATCTGATAGTTTATTAGTTTGGAGGAGCACTAGGCCATATTTTAAAGGTTTTGTTCCTGTTGCAGAGTTCGCATCATCTATTTTCTTGTCACAGAATTTGACTTCAGAGACACAAAATACCAGCGAAGCCCTCGGATTTAATGGTTTTCAAAGAATGCTGATCTGTTTTTTACCCGCTTTTTCTGTCTTTTCCCTTTTCTGTTATTTTTCATCATACTGTTTATATCTTCCACCCCCCAGAGATGTATTTTGTCTCTGATACTTTCTCTCCCTTTCTGGTACCATGTGTACTCACTGCCTAGTGAAAGCTCTCTCCTTACTCCTCATTTATGATTTAAAGTGAGGGTGTCACCTGAAAAAGGAGCCTTTTCATTTGGAGTTGTGTGTGTGGCTTGGATGCCATCCCAGGGTGAGTGTGGCTGCCCTGAGTGCACCTTGTCTCCTCCACCCCCTGCGTTGTCTTGGCCTCTGCTCCTAAACTCTTACATGAGAAAAAGCGGCAGAAGGCAGACAGGTGTAACTGCGAGGCAGCTGTGTGCTTTTAGTATGTGGGAGTTCTCCAAACACTTCTACTTTAGTGCAGGTTACTGCTTGACTCTCTAACCATCTTCTTTCACTCTCTTGGTGAAGAACAGGAAGTGGTCACGGAAAAATAGGACTCTGCCTTTGGCGGCATGAATGGCCTGTCAGAGTCATTTAGCATCCTTTTGGCATCTTTGTTAATGAAGTGACACCTTCCCCTGGTGAAACTTCTGGTGTTGTGGAAAAGGTCGCATTAAGCACAACGATTGAAGTTAAAGCATTTATTGACAGCGAACAAAAGAAGTGATCATTGCTCCTATGTGATATCTGGAGCCAGATATAATTGATGGTTTTCATTAATGTCTTCAAGTAGTTAAGCACTTGTCTCGGTGAGTCAGTCATCTGTAACAGATCATATCCACGAAAGCAGAACAGAGCAATTAAAACCCCATGACAGCCCTGCAGGGTCTGTTGTGGTGCAGGTACCTCATCCTGGTTCAGGTGCTCTCAGGGGTGTCACAGGGGGTTTGTTCACTGGGCTGTAATTTGAGGTGGGACCCATGGCCCAGGGATGTGGTTACAAGTGTGAACCTGCGACCTGGAGAGTTCTCCTTGTGGCGTGTGCCTGGAAGGATTGTCCCTCCAGCTTTTGGTTTGTCCTCAGTGAAACAGCTTCTGATCTTGCCTTGTACCATTTCCTTTCCAAATCCTGCTGTCCCTGCCTTCTCCATGTCCTCAGTTTCCTGTAGTTTCACCTCTTTTTTTCTAATACAGGAAACAGGAACTCTAGTCAGGAGAGGCTTTAACGTCACATGAAATGGTAGCAGGGACAGAAAAGCCGAGGAGCTGAGAGGAGGGGATGGGGACATGGGACTGTCCATGTGGGCTGGGCAGAGACTGGCTGTGCAGCTGGGGCTCTGCTCAGCCAGAGAGTCTGGATAAGGTGCTGCTGAAGCAGGAGAAACCCTCATCTCTCACACACGGTCTTTTTTTCTGAGACAAACGTGGTTTTGTGTTTGGCCGCTTCCCGTGTCCGTGCTTGAGGCCACAGGCAGCCGGCTCTCCACCATCCACAGTCTGGGATTGTCGGCTGCCTGCGAGTCCCTGACAGCTCCACAAGTGCTGGAAGCATGGCATTTGGTCACATCCCATGTTTGCTCAGTCTGTAGTCTGAGAGCCAGCACAAAGAACCGTTGATTTGTGCTCAATTGCTGATGTGCATGTGGAAAAGCTGTGCACTGCTGCTCTGGGGAATGCCTGGGGTCTGTGCACAGAATGTGCTGTAACCAGGTGGCTTGGGGGATTTTCTTTATAACACAAAATATGTTGTGTTAAATTGGGCTCAGATTTGGAACCCGTGGTGTTGGGTTGCAGGGGTGGCTGTGGATTGCAGTACAGGACACCAGTGCCCACCACTGTTCGGGGGGGCCTGTGTCCCTGTGCTGTGCAGCAGCTGCCTGGGACCATCCTTCCCTCAAAACAGCCTGGAGAAAAATAACTGCTGCAGGGTAAAGGATGCATTCCAGGAGGAGTGGTGATCGATGGGAATGCTGGACTAGGCTCTGGCCTGTGTTCAGACCCCAGGCCAGCGGCAGCAGATCCCCCAACAGCTGCCCCTGTGACTGCCACTGAAGGCATTCCCGTGCCTGGGATGTGGATGTGGGTCCTGGTTCCCCGGCTCAGGATGAGAGGATTTTTGGAAGGATGCTGTGGAGGGTGAACTGGAGTGCTGAGCAGCTGTGACGGCAGCTGGAGCAGACTGTGAGGGGAGAGCTGTTGGGGCAGTGGGTGGTGTGGGCCATGTGTGAGTGGGTGGTGGCTCATTCTTTCCCCTTTAGCTGGAGGAAGGCAGAGGAGCACCACGTAGGGACTGCAGCACGGCCTGCATGGGCATGCACCACGTTTGGGTACTGGAGGAGCGCCTGGCTAAACAAAGGCTCAGTTAATCCCAGCTGGGTGAGCCTCCTGCTCAGGGAGAGGCTCCTTGGCTGGTGCAAGCTCAGATGTGTGGTGAAACCATCTCTTCAGGCAGGCTTTAGTTAGGGGAATAAGTGAAAGCAGGGAAAGATGCTGTGTGTGGGTCTGTGCTCTGGTGAGGCTCGCAGAGGCTGTTGACAGGATGTGGATAACGTCACCTTCTCTAGAAGGTTCAGCTCTGGGTACGAGGCGCAGGAGCGTTGGGTGCCATGGGAACGCGACCTATCCAAAACCTGTTTGTTGTACTTTGCATGAGGCAGAGCTGCCTCTACATGTTCACTCCTCCTTTTCCAGCTTCCACTGCTTTCTTGAAAAGAGATTTATTTTTGTTGGTGTCCTTGAGTGTGTCAGTGAGGCACTCCATGTTAATGGCTGGGCTGGTGGCACTCCTGGCGCTGCAGTGGGTGAGCCCTGAGGGCTTTGGGAGCAGGACCTCATTCTGAATTCTTTCGTTAAAGCTTTGTAGGTGATGTCATGGGAGCTTGTTTTGAAGTTTTTTGTTTTTCCTGGTGGGGCAAACTCTCTAAATTTAGAGGCTATACCAATCCCAGTGGGAAAGGCAAAACTAGTTTTCCCATAGGAACAGCTCAGAAGTGTATGCTGAATTCCATGGCAGTGTTTGTTTGTGTGTTAAGCAGACATGAAAAAGAAATTGTACAAAACTCATTTGAGTGAGTTCTGTATTTATGAAGTACCATCAGCGAGTATTGGCTCTATTTTAATTGCTTCAGAATTCTCGCTTATTTAGGGACAGAATTTGTGCTTTTCTCAGACTACATGTGCAGTGAAGGCCTTTCTGTGTGCTCGTGGACAGGCAGCTGTCGTGTGGTCCAGCACTGCAGCAGATTGGCACAAAAAAGGTTCATTTTCAGGAAAGCATTGGCTGTTTGTGTCCCTGACCTCACCATTCAAAATGGGCTCTAAAACCAGCTGTTCAAAGTGAAAATGTTGTTCTAGAATTCCTATTGCACTTCTAATTGGAGGAAGAAATGGAAGAACTGTTTGGTTGTGGGGTTTCTTAAATTTATTTTTAACCTCAAATGCTGCCAGGTGCATGAAGGAGTCAAGAACTGGGTGGAACAGTATGATGGGACGAACCCACTCACTTCAGAGAACTGGCTGTGACCCAAAAATCATCTGCTCGAGCCAGGTTGTTTTCACGAGCTGGCAGTGCTGTTGTGCTGGGCTGGGAGGACAGGTCTGGTCCCAGCTTGGCTGCTCACAGCACTCTGAAGCCAGTGTGCATTTGTCCTGGGGGGACAGTGTTTTACAAAAAGGAAGCAAAGCCTTTTCCCTTCAGCTGTTCTTACCAAATATTAAAGTATTTGTGTTTTAAGGTCACTGTTTACCTTTTACTTGTCTCAACAAACAAAGGTCTGTAATTCCTTTCCCACTTTCCCCTGAATTTTATTAATGTTGTGTGGATCTACTTGTTCTCATAGATAGATCTGTGTTGGCCAGGTGAAGGGACGTATCCTTCCTGAGCTGGTGAATGTCAGTACAAGACTTGCTTGTGTTGTGTAATGAAAACAGAGATAGGAGGTTTGCTTTATGCTGCGTTCAGGGCAGTGCAAGAAAGGTCCATGGGGAGATGCCAGAGAGGTTGTGGTACCTCTGTTCTTGAATGTATCACTTGGGAGCTGCCTGGCCATGATCCTGGGCAGCTGACTGGGTGACCCTGCTTGGGCAGGGGATGGGACCTCTGAGCTCCCTCCCAGCCAGACTGCGACTCTGCAGCCAGACACTGTACATTTCTTTCCTTGTTTTTTTTATTGGTGATGCCACTGCCTGTTGTTTTCCAGCACTTGCTGGGGCTGGCACCAACTTCTCAACTTTTTGTGGCGAGTCCTTTCCCCCTTTTTGTCTGCTTTCCTGTTATGGATATAGACCATTCCCAGATGCTTTGCAGGGTGACTGTGGGCCAGGAGCTGGAACATGTGCCTGCTTTCCTGGGAACTGGAGGGTAAACATGCATCAGCTTGTAAGGTCTCTAAATCCTGTGAAGGCTTCCTCGCGCCCTGTTAGTGTGCAGGAATTGGAGTCTCCAAGTTGGGGCTTGTTTGCTTTTCTTTTGGTATTTCAGTAGTAAATAAATACGCTGTTCCCAGTCCCTTCAGAAGTGGGGAGGAGTGAGAAGACTATTGCAAGTGGGGCCTGTGGGTCTTCAGGGCTCCCTGGCAGCTGATGAGTGTGGGATTTACCCCGGCTGGAGCAGCAGCAGAGGCTCGTGATGGGAAGTGCTCCCATAGCAGAGCAGCTGATCACTGGGGTGTTTGTGATCTCTCTGCTGTTTGTTATCCAAAGCAGGGTTGGTTGTAGGACTGTGCTGAGAACTGGGAGGAGATGTTGTCATAGGATGAAAAGCAAAGTAAAAGGGCATTCCTCTCCTGTGCCCGTTTTTGTTCAATCCCCTGGTCCCGTAGGGTGACCTGCCACTCGTGTTTGCCATCATTCCCCTGGCACAGAGCTGCCCTTGGCCCAGCCGTGCCCGGATCCCTGGCACAGGGCTGGGCTCTGCTCCATGGCAGGATGGGGCTCGCCCGGCGTGTGGGGCTGTGCCCGCCTCGCCTCCAGCACCAGGGCAGGTCCAGACCCTTCCCTCTGCCGGGAATTCCAGCCCTGATCTCGGGAGGGAGCCCTGCTGGCTCAGCGGTGTTGCCCAGCCCGGGGCTGTGGCCCTGTGTCCTGCCGTGGGGAGTGGGGGGCAGCACGGGCAGGGCTGGGGGATGCTCTGGGTGGGCCATGGAAGAAGGTGAGCCTGGGCATCCCTTGAAGCCATGGGTGTTGGCAGAGCTGTCCCTCCATCCCCTCTGCGAACAGAAAGCAGTTTTGCAGCTGTGTGAATCCTCTGTTGGAGGAGTCCCTCATCTGCTGCTGGAGGTGGTGGGTGGGGGTTTATCTGGACAGCCTGTGCAGGGCTGTGTCCTGGTGGTGGAGTGATGGAGGGACCCCAGAACTGCAGCCATGCCTCTGGGGTGTCACACAGATACTGGAATATTAATGAGGATTGTGGGTGAGAAACAGTTGTTTAAAAAAACAAACAAACAAATAAAACTCAACCAAGGAAAAAACCCAAACAAAATCCAAAACTCCCAAATGCCTAAACAGTTAAAATTAATGTTACGCAGCCTCACACTTGGCAGGAATGTTCTTACTGTTTTTTGTTTCAAATATGAGAATAAACCCATGGTCACTCTCCCTCAGCCTTGGTGAGAAGCTGCCTTTCCTGAGGAGTCTGGAAATGCTTGGGTCACATTACTGTTCTCCTTAGAGCTCCTCAGAGCTTTTGCTGAGAGCTGGAGAATGTATTAGATGGCACTTTACATGTGTTTGCTAGAAATGCACGGGTACTGATGCTTCGTGCATCCTAGAGGGAGATTCCACCAGCTGCTCTGCATTTTCAGAAGGTTCAGTGGTATTTTAATTAGTTGAAAAATGTGAGGATGTTATCCAGAAGTCTTGGCAGAACTAGAACTTTTGCTTTGTCTTCGCAGCACTTCTCCCAAAACCTCTTAATTCAATCCATGAACCGATTGTTGTCGTTAAATGAGTATTTAAAGAAGTGGGGAAACTTCTGAAATTGTTTATTGTAGGAATTTCCAATAATGTTTCTGAAATGCGACATTCACTGAGGTAGTTTATTAGGCTATTCCATGTGTTTTATTATTCATGCTTTTCCTTGCTTAAAATGGTTATTTTCCCTGTATTGTATATTTTACGATAAGGAACAACAGGTTTACTGTGTTGGTGCTCACAGGTGAGAGGTATTTGCAGCTTATATTTGCAGTTCCTGTGCTGTTTGCCCAGTGTTTAAGGACTGTGTCCACCCTGATGTAATCACTGTAAGTGTAATCCTATTTCCCACAGAATAACTGTGTGATTGTGCAAGTGTATCTTCTGTAGAACATAAATCATAATGTGAAAATGCCGTAGATAGATCTGCCAAAACCACATTTGGAACTGGGGGATTTACTTCAGATGACTTTGCTGCGTCTTTCTAAGCACTTATAATGGAGCAAATATGTTCTTTTTTCCAAGTAATTTAAGTAACCATGAATTCAGATGACATTCTTTAGTTCATTTTGGAAAGAGATGTTGTCAGACTTCTGCTAAGAGAGGGTGGAAGCTGCATTCCTCCCAGAGTGCTCCGCTCTATATCCGAGGGAAAGTGCGGGTGTGAGCACTGTGTTTGCAGTACTGAGACGTTGCATCAAAGCTCTGCTCTGGAATCACTTGCCATTTCCCGGGACAGTGGCCCCTGCCTGTTCCCGGGAGGGTGACACACTCCAGCTTCCTCTGGAGGCAGAGGGCGAGCTGGGCGGGTGGATGGAGGGGCGAGCTGGGCGGGTGGGAGGGAGGTACATGCACTTTGTTCTTGTGGTACTGCCTTTGGCCGGGCTCTGGGAGTCTGGCCCCAGGTGATGTACAGGCAAACCAGCCTTTCTAACCAACTGATTAGGCTATGGGAAGTCACAGCAAGTAGCTGGAAGGGCTGCTGGCTTTGTGTCTGGAGTGGTTGGTAGAGCCGTTGAAACACTGCCTGGATTCAGTGTCACAGACCTCTCGGGTTGGAAAATTGAGGTGGTTTCTTTCTTTGGTTGTAGCTCCTGTCAGGGTGAGTGAGGGTGGGACTGATGGCAGGGCTGCAGTGGTCTGAGAGGTGTATTTTGCACCTTTTCTCCTCCTGTTATTGCCTGTGCTTTAAAGGTGGATAAAGTGGAAATTCTCATGTCTGAAGCCATGTTGTGTAAGTGTTTCTGTAGCATGTTGTAGGATGTACTGGATCTCAAACAGCAGCTGCAATTGAACTAAGTTAATATTTGTGATTAATTAAGCTCATGAGGCCTGGAAAGCCCCATGACAGGTACAATTTGCATTACAAGTGCACTATAAATTGTAGTGCATGCTGAAGAGACAAGGTCTCCATATGTGAAAACAAAGTGTTTGTAAAACCTTCCTGAAATTCAGTGCCTGATACAGATCCTGGAGTACAGCATGTCTTACCTTGTGGAAAAAATGCAAAGCAAATACCACAGGATGTGGTGTTTAAATATCCAGGTAACTGGGTGAGCAGAGCTGTAGGTACCTGGTGCTGGGAATGTCTAGGCTGGATTTGGAGAGCCTGCTCTTCCTAATAAGATGTTGTGCTTTGCTTAAATAATTTAACTGGGAATAGAAGTGAGATGACTTCAAGGGATGGTCCATTATCTGTGATCACATTGTGCACGTTTTTCATCTGGCACATTAATTAATTAACGTGCCAACCCCTCCATGAGTTCCTGTGCTGTTGGGTGCACGGATCCAGGAGAACACCTCCTGTCTCCTGCCCTGCCCTGAGGCCGGAGGGGACCAGCACAGGGCTGGGCTGGGGCTGGGGACAATGGTTCTGCAGCCCGTGTTCCTCTGGAAGTGGCTCTGGAGGGGCTCTGGTCAGAGGCACCAAGCGGCTCAGCAGCTGGGCTGATAAAATTGAGATGTGTTGTTCTTCGAAGCATCCTGCCTCCAGACTGCCCGGTATTTACTGCTCTGATCAGCTGCAGAGCACAAACCGAGGCAGGGGGCAAGCTGGCCTGCTTTCCTTGGACACAGCCTCAGACTTTCACTGGGTTTTATCGCTGCATCTTGTTTACTTCTTGGAGTGTTCCTTGCAAACATTGGCAGCATCAGACTTGGCCTTGAAAAAAATGAGGAAATGTGCTATTTCTGTTCTACTTAATTTGTTTAATTGAATATTTTTGAAATATGTCTGCCATCCTCGCTTGGCAAGGCCCCCTGAAATCTCTAGCCACAGGAAGGTCTGCTTGCCATCTGTGAACTGGAGTTTCTTCTGGTTTTCATTCTCTAGTTGCTGTTCCCTTTTTAAACTCGGCGTAGCCATTCCCAGCAGTTGTGGAACACTGACTTAGTGTCTTCTATTTCTTGCATGATTTAGTGGGTTTCATTAATGCCACAGAAGTTCTGTGACTGTGTACAAGGGAAGATGGGAACGGAAAGATGACAGGACTGGTATCTGTTCTTATCAGTTTTGTGATTTATTTTTTTTAACTTGGGTGATTAACATAAGGCTGTTATGGTCAACACTAGTTTGTCAAATAATGTCAATTTGTTCATTTTGATGGGAGACTTCATAAGATAAAAATCTTTGTTGGTAACTTCAGTGAATCCTGAAGGCTCTCGGTGAAAGTGAAAGCCCCAGGATTTCCCACAAATATAAGCAGTGAATCCAAAACAGCTGTTTTCAAAGAGAAATGCCCCAGGACTGCGCTGGGGGATAAGATGTCTGTTTTTCAGGAAGGAAATAGGAAGCATTGAAGTGAAGGTGTGTGTGAATTCTCTCACCCTCCTGTATAAGGATAACCCCACAAAGGTGATGTTTTCCTATATCTGCAAATATTTATTACATTAGATGGATTGGTGTTTTAAACAAAGTAAAGCTCTTGATGAAGTTCAGTGTAAGTTTCCATATGGAAACTATGTCAAATATAATCAAAGCAGACTTGCAAAGCATTAACAACTGTGCTTAGCAAATCCTGTAGGGGCTTTGAGGAGCCCTTTATGTGCTGGGGATAAATACGCCTTTTTTCAGATACTGAAACGAGACTTTCTCCTCAAGCTGCGGCAATTACTGGAAGAGTGGTCTGTGACAGTGATGTCACTGGCTGTGAGGGACTGGCCATGTGTGTTCTGGGCTCTCCACGCTGTTCCCACGCTCCTTGGGAGCCTCTCTCACGTCCTGTTACGGAGCAGACCACGTGGATTTCGGCTGCTGCCTGCGAGGGTGACTGGATCTGTGGTTCATTTCCTGGACCATCTCCTTGGACAATGTTTTAGTAACTGTACACCGAGTTTTATAGTGTTGTCACTGTGTTTTATTTGCCTTTATTTGTCACTGTTGTCACTGTATTTTATTTGCCACAAACAAGCGCTGTACATGGCTGTATGTAAAGTTTGTGTCCTCAGGTCAAGGTTGTAATAATATGGGAGCAAGAGAAGCTTTTTAGCAGTCACTGCTTCACACATTTATGTGGGAATGGTGAAAAGGTAAAGGAGATACAAAGGCTGAGGAGGGGCTGGGTTTTGAGTGACAGGCTGCAGTGTTCACTGGCACAGTGGATCCCTGTTTGGACTTGTGTAACGTAATTAACAGAGGATCCCTGGCAGGATAAAAATGTGCCAAGGGAAGAGCAGATTCGACTTGTCCTTCGAGCCTTTCCCAGCACTCCCCGTGTGCTTGTTCCTCAGATGCCTGGCCAGCATGTTTAATTGATGTGGTTTGGGGTTAAGTTTGGTTTCAGGTGTGCCGGCAGACAGGCTTTGCAAAGCTCTTCCCTGTGCCTCACCTTCATCTGCAGCGAAGTCTGTGGATTGTTTTATACCATCATCTTCATTCTTATCTCACGTAATTAATTCCCAGGCATGCAGGAGTCCTCAGCAGTGATGATGCTTCCAGCTCTCCTGGCATCTGTTTTCTCTCAACAATCTAATCTGCCAAGAATAGGCATATTTAATTTATAAGTTCTGTAACCAATGTATGGGAATTCAGGTGAAATTTGTCACAGCCCAGCTGTGATCTCGTGGTTCCTTTTGAACTCTGTGAAAGCTGTCGTGGAAGTGTCACATGTACTGATAGGAATGAGAAATGCTTTGTAAAAAAAAGAGACACAAACATAGACTGCCTGTTTAAATTATTCAAAGGTGAAAACCTAACAGGAACAGAACTGCTGGATTGTGGAGTCTGCAGAAACCCAGAAGCCTGGTAAACTCCATGCAGCATTATGTTAAAACTTCTGTTATTTGGTATCATGTATGAGATTAATTTGAAGATTTCCATTGAGAATGGATTTACTGACTGGTTCTGGGTACTGGATTCAAGACAACCTTGTCTCTGGCTCTTGGGAGCAGTGACACCATTGCTGTGGGAACCATTGGGAAGCCAAGCAAATAAAAGTGTGCCTGGTGTGTAACGCTTCCTCCGTGCAGGGGAATTTCAGGGGACGGACAAGCAGGTGTGACCCAGCTCTAAAGTGTCAGTCTGATTTGCACTCTGGTATTCAGTGTTTCATAGAACCACAGAATGGTTTGGGTTGGAAGGGACCTTAAAGCTCATCTCATTTCAGTCCCCCTGCCATGGGCAGGGACACCTCCCACTGTCCCAGACTGCTCCAACCTGGCCTTGGACACTCCCAGGGATCCAGGGGCAGCCACAGCTTCTCTGGGCACCCTGTGCCAGGGCCTCCCCACCCTCACAGGGAAAAATGTCCCATCTAACCTGCCCTCTGACAGTGGGGTCCATTCCCCCTTGCCCCCAGTCCCTCTCCAGCTCTCCTGGAGCACCTTTAGGCTCTGGAAGGGGCTCCAGGGTCTCCCTGGATCCTTCTCTTCTCCAGGTGGACACCCCCAGCTCTCCCAGCCTGGCTCCAGCCCCGTGATCAACTCGGTGGCCTCCTCTGGACCTGTTCCAGGGTTTGCCAACTCTGACTTTTTAAGTGCAAGGGAAAAACTTGCATTCATTTTCCTGTGCATAAAATATCCAGTCAAGTATCTGTAGACTTCTCAGGAATTCATTATACCATTTGTATATTTTTCCCCCTTTTCCCTCTGCATGGATAAATGTGAGTGAATGAGGAAAATTGAGCTTTTCATGCTGGAAGAATTTATTTAAATGTTTGCCACTATTGCTATGGATTGACTTCCGTAAAACTGGACTGATTAAAAGACTCTTGAAATCAATGAGCCTTTTAAAACCAGGTGCAGTATATGGAGATATTGTTCTTCCTTCTCTGAAACGCAGGGCTCTGTCACCTGGCTGTGTCTGTCACTGTCTGTCTGATGACATGAAGAGGGATCTGACCTGGGAGATCCAGCATTCAGGTGCTGAGGGTTATGGATTTGAGGAGAGGGGGTTGACTTTGTATTGATTTACTTTTTATACTGAGGATTTCCTTGGGAAAGGTTTATTATTTCAAAACCACCCTGTTGCCTGGTATTTTAATAATTTTAACGTCTGGAATACCAGTCTTTAAGCCAGGCTGTGCAGGGAATGTATTACCATTATCATTTTTTGGTAAGTGTTCTATGCAGGGATATTTTTTTCTTTTTTTTTCCCCCCACTTTCTTTAGTTACCTTCTTTTGTGGGTGTCCTCATTTTTACACTGTGCCATATTGTCTCTTAGCGTTTTTTGCGCTGCTCATATATCAATAGAGCAACAGGACTGTAATTTTCAATCCCTTGTACTAAAATGGGACAAATCCTTTTAGAAACACACCAGTGACATTTTCTTTTTGGGCTTTGAAAAATTCAAAGCAGGCTGAGCTTTTTGTGGTGAGGAACACCAGAGCCTGTTGGCTTCACTGGAAGCCTGGAGGCACTGCCAGGAGGGCTGTTCCTGGCTTTGAAGCATTGCTGTGTTTAACAGTAACATAGGAAATGAAATGGCTTCTGAATAGGCATCCTGTCCATTGTTGATAAGCACGCTCATAGGTGAATGAGTGGGCACTCAAATGAAGCTTTACAGAACTCTTTTGAACATGAAGCAGTGGTTTCTGTGGGTGTTTGCTGCAGGAGGAGTCTCCTCCCTGGGTGATGGTCACCAGCTGCCAAGCTGAGAGCTGGAGGTGAGCCTGGCCACAGCCCTGCTCTCATCTCCACCAGAAGGTTGTTGCAGGGCCCCCTCCAGCCGTGGTGACGTGGAGTGACCTCTCTCTCCATGGGGATTGTGTGGTGCCATCTCTGTGGTAACCACAGTGCTGCCTTATATGGGAAAGGGATTTTTAGAAAGTAAAGTATTTTTAGCCTTCCTAACTGAGCTGCAGCAGCTGGGAAGGTGGAGGGACCAAAGCTGCATCACCCAAACCTTTCCAGGAGTTTCCTGCTGTGCTTTGAGTGCTTTGGATCCCAGCCCTGTCAGTGCCTTCCATCCCTCCCCAGCAGCAGGTCACTGCCTCAGCTCTGGCTGTAGCAGATCTCAGTGGCACTGGGGTGGCTCTGCCCTGGCCCCCTGTGCTGCTGCTGTCCCCAGCACTGTCCCTGCTCTGCAGCCGTGGCCTGGGGGACATGGCCACGCCAGCCTGGAGTGGCCCAGAACCTTCTGGAGTCATCGGATGGGTCCTGTCCCTGGACATGGATGTCCCGGAGAGGAGCCTGTGCCAGGGTCTGGCCTGGCCACCCCTGGAGGATGGGCTGCTCCTCCTTGTGTAAAGGAATCTCTCAGCTGTGCATGTTGGGGTTGTTTATTAACATCAACAGTTACTCTTTGGGATGCTTTCACAGTGAAAGGCCCTCTCTAGCACAGTGGTTATTGTTGTTACTCTGAGGGATGGCTTTTAGCACTATTTCTCAGTAGTACCTACAAGTCTGTGTCAGACACAGTAAGAAGCTAAAGCCAGGTCCCAGCAAGTATGTTTAGAAAGGATGTTTCTGTTGCTCTTAAGGTTTAGTTTCATCCTGCTGTAGAACATCGTGTTCCAGAGCTGGCAGTCTGGGCAGAAGACACTGGGAAGTGTTGAAAAACCGTGTGGGTGTGGGTTAGTGGTGGGGGAATGGCTGCATTCAGTGGTCTGAGGGGGCTTTAATTACATAATGCTCTTTAAGGAAAAACATAATCCAGGTCTGGGGATCTTTCATGGCTTGGGCTTCCCTGTCTTCCGGAGTGGAGTATGTTGGAATTCCCTGTTCTGCTCTCCTGCTGGTGCCAGTCAGTTCATCCATGGCCTGACAAAGCTGTTTGCTTGGGAATGGCAAATAGAAAACAATTCAAGCCCTGACCTGCAAGTTCAGTGTCTGTTCCAGCTTTGTCTTGGGCAATGTTCAGGTTGGTGTTTCTGTGGAAAACACCATATATTGGGCAAGGCACAGTGAAGTGCAGGTTAAAAGGCTTCAAAAACACCACAATGGGCTCGAAGCCCAGGTCCTTGATCTATATTTTCTTTACTTTCTTTGGTGGTGATGTCTATTTAATACATTAAGTCACACTTCCAAGGTATTACAGTGTTGAGTTAAAAACACCGTGTCTTTGTGCTTCTATACCCTATTAGCCAGTAAGGTAGTTTGGGAGCAGTGGTCTTGAAGTAATTAATTAGAGCCACAATGTTCTGAGTAGCTCTAGTTTGATCAGGTGGGCTGTATACCTGTGATAAGGCTGGTCTTCATCCTGCCTGGTGCCTTCCTTTCAAGGAGATCCTGCAGGCTCACTCCTGTCAACAGCAAGGGGAAATAATCCGGGTTTTGTTCTTGTTTTGTCAACAAGAAATTGATAGGAAGGAATGTTTTTGGATGTGAGGACTTCTGAAAGGACAGTAAAAGCATGATGAGACGCTTGCATATCTCCAGAAGACACAAAGACCTCACCTCCTCCAGGCTGTGCTGTTAAAGCTTTGATAACACATTTACAGTAATGCAAGATTTGGTCAGTGTGGGAACAAAGATGCTTTTCTCCCTCACTGCTCCTTTCTGTTAATAGTTGGTGTATTTAACAGCCCCACTGAGGAGCTCTGAATAGCAGACTCTTGTCTTTAACAGTGTCCTTCTGTTCTGGAGGCACGGGGCTGCTTCCAGGGTCACCTCTGCTGGAATTAGAGGGCTTTTCCTGAGTAACCTTGATTTGGGGTTTAAGGCTGCTAAGGGAAGTGGTTTTATGCCTGGTTATGTTGGAACTGTGAATGAAGCATTAAGAATTCGTAGTTTTAAAAAATTTCCAAGTTTTCTAGGAAACTCTACTTTTAAAAAATGCCAATGAAGTATTTTTTAAGTTAAATTAAAAGAATTCCTTTTGGAAATGTGGAATGATGCTCTCAGACCTTTCCTGCTCATACTTTAACCATATAAAATCCAGCCTGGAATGACAGACAGTTTGAAGTACAAGGGATTTAATTAACTGTTGACTCTCTCAACTTCTTCACCTTTTTGAGGTCAGTGAAATCTTCACCTCGGAGCTGGCAGTGCCTGTTTTGGTACATACTTGTTTCCGCTGTTATTCCCTGTAAGCTGCATGGTTTCAGTGTCTCCCCACTGTGTGATGAATTCAGGCAGCCCCACGGGTCATCTTGCTGTCATAGCAAGGAGTGTCACTCAGAGCTCTGCCAGAGCCACACCTCAGGGACTTTAGACAAGAGATACAGAGAGACAGGGACATACACCCTCACCTCCAATCTAGTAAATAGGCATGGCATTCCTCTGGGGTGATGAGCCTGTAACTGGAATCCAGCTTGGCTGGATCCAGGGGCTGCCCTGAGCACCGTTTCTACCAGCCTGTAGCCAAGTATTTGTGGTTAACTTTGTGTGTGCTCTGGCTGTCTAGGGTTTGAGACTCTGCCCGTACACACTCCTGTCAGCAGGCTGTAAATGTAATGACAGCTTCAGCCATAGGTGAGGCAGAGAACCAAGTGAAGCCTGTGCAATGTGGGCAGCATGGGATGTGCCCAGGGGAGCCCAGCCTGGTGGATGGTCAGGGAACCCCGGCGGGGATTTGGCTGTGAATCTGCTGAGTCCCTGGCCCTGGAGCCCTGTTCAGTGGCTGTGTCCCTGCAGGGGCTGCTCGAGGGTGGTGGTTCCTCTGTTCTCCCCTCTCTGAGGGCCCTGTCTGTGTCATGAGGCATCAGCTCCATCCTGAGGAGTGTGGGGCAGTTTCCACACCAGGGGAATGGCAACTGTGTTGATAGTCTGAATTCTCAGTCCTGAACTGCAGGAGATTTCCTCTTGCTTTTCTTACAAAATTAGCATGTTGCAGCATAAAGTCATGCTTCCAGAGCTGTCCCAGAGAAGCATTTAAAAACATGTACAGCAATCCTTGTGTGTCCCCAGATCTGCAGCATTGTCCTGAGGTGCATCCTCATGCTGTGGTACCCAGCAAGTTTCATCTCACAGAGGGGGCGAGAGGAAACTCAAGGTGGCTTTTCCCAGTGCCATAACTCATTTGGAATGTTTCAAAAGGATGAAAAAATTTCAGGGGGAAAAAGTCAATAAAGTTGTCCTCACATTTTTGTCGGAGCCTAATTGGAGCCTGAAGCCCATTTTCCTAAACAGGAAAAGAGCCATTCCAGCACAGAGGGGAATGTTGATACTAGGTGAAGTTCACTTCCTTGTGACAGAGAAAAATAGAGGTGTTACCTCACTGCAAACAGGATATCTCTGAATAGTTAGGTTTAAATATACAACATTTTCCATGGTGGGTTTGAATTTCTGGAGCCACGGACACAGAATGGATTTTGGCTGCCGCAGTGTTTTTGCTGGTGGGAGGCTTCCACTGGGACCTTGTGAAGCCACACATTTGGGTTTTATTGTTGTCAGGTCTGCTTGAATAAATGTGTCCACAGAATGTTTGTGGAAATCTGTGTTTGTGCTTAGTCTTGTTAATTTTCATGCCCATAGAAAAAGTCTGTAACGCCCCCCCAGCTTCCTCAGCCTTCCCAAGATGTTTTGTGTCAATAGTGGGAGGGTGACTCCTGGTTGCTGGTTTGGTTGGTTGGTTTTGGCCAAAGTTTCCCCTCGTGATTGCTCTCACACTGGGTTTGCCAGGGGAAGTTTTTGCTCTATCCCAGGAACAGAGCTTTGTGAAAATTGAATCCTTACAGAATGTACTTTGTCCTGTTAAGTGCAACAGGTTTTGAAGAGCTTGATTGGGAGACAAATGGAAGTTGGATAAATATATGTCAACACTTGGCATTAAAAGAGGTGTTTGAGGAGTAACCAAAGTGCTCCCAGTTTTGGGTTGGGCTGCTGCTCGCTGTCCCACACCACGATGGTTTGAAGGCAGAACTGGAGTGAGGCGTCACCGTTCATGTCACGGGTTCACCTGTGGCCTTGGACTCACAAACTGCTGAGATTGTGTGATTGTGATGAACAAGGTTTCACTTTCCCAGGGACAGCTGAGAGTGCCTGTGCTGAGGAACTTGTAGGGCTGGGAGCATGGGGGGGGTGGCAGAGAAGGGGACACTGTGTGCTCAGCTCTGTGCAGTGAGAGGGACCTCCCAAAGTTGAGGTGTGGGGCAAAGTCTGTGTGCTTAAAACCATAAAACGCACCGAGTGAATGTAACCATTACCACAAAGAGGAACAGCTGCAGGATCCTGTGGGGCTGGGACACTGGCAGGGTGTCTTTCTGATCTGTGCATGATTTTTTTGCTCTGGTGTATTTGGAATTTATTTTCAGCTAAGGTTGATTTTTTTTCTGGAGCTCAAGAGAGGCTGTGATCTCACTGCTGGTTGTTGTGCAGGTTTGGTGTTAGCAGAGCGTGCGCTCTCGTTCCCTGTGTGCTGATGCTCGTCACTGCTGTTTCCTGATGTTTCCTTCCTTCAGAATCTATATTTAGTGTTAAACAGTGTTCACTGCAGCACAGGGCTTTTCAAGCCAAAGGAAGCAGTTCTCTTTAGGGATAAGAGTGAACGAGGGACAGGATTTCCTGTGGAAACGCACCCACAGGAGAGTTGACTTTTACTTTGAACTTAATGGTGAAAAAGGCAAGATGAAAACCCCGGGCAGTTTATACCCATAGGAAAGATTTTTTTCTCATCTGTAACCACCTCCTTTGTGTTTCTGGGCAGGAGTTGAGCCCCTGTCTCAGGAGGTAGGAGCAGGACTGTTTCAGAGCCGTGTTTTGGTGCAGGTCACCTCCCTGTGAGGTTGTGCAGCTCTGCTGAGGATGGAAAATTGGGTTTTTCCACACAGCAGGACGAGTCCTGCAGCAGCAGATGTGGTCCCCGGGGAGTGGTGTCTGTTTTCCTCTCCCTTGCTGGGACTCCATAAATAGCCTGTCTGTCGGGACTGGGCCACGAAGGGTGGACAAGGGGACAGGCTCTGGAGCCCTGGCTGGCACCGTGTGCTCCTGGGGTGACACCCGGGCACATGCCCTGTCTGCTTGGGGACAGGAGCTCAGGCCCTGAGCCGGGGGGTGCTTAGTGGTGCCTGGTGAGCTGGGGAGGGTCTGAGCTGTGGGTCTGCATCCTTGGGGTGCTCCAACCCCTGGTCATGTCCCCGAGTGCCTGCATTGGGGACCTGCTGGGGGCAGGGTGGGCAGAGACTCCTCAGTTCTGTCCCTCAGTTCAGATTGTGTGATGCCTGTGGCAGGTGATAATGAATGTGTTGGCTGCTGTGTTTGCAGCCTTGGTCCTCATCCAGGGCTGGCTGGAGGGGCTGAGGACCTGGGAGCAGAGTGGAGTGGAGGCACATCCCAGCCTGGACGGACTGGGCACAGGGGGCTGGTGGGCAAACAGCTGGGGCCCTTGTCCCACTGTGCCTTCTGTGGGGACTGGCACTCAGAAAGGAAGTGGGGAGGGAAGGATGGCTGCAGGGACAGCAGGGAGTTTCACTTCTGCCTCTCCCCACAGACAGGAGGAGTGTCTGCATGGAGAGCTCTCTGCCCATACCCCCTGAACTATTTGGGCACTGAGAACTGCTCTTTATGGATGTCCCTTTGTCCCTTTCCCTAACACGTGGGCACAGGTAGCAGGTGTGTTTTCAGGGGTGCTGCCTGCCCTGCTCCTGTGTAGATTTGGATTGATAAGGTCCTGTTGGTGCTCACTGCAAGGAAGGGTTGCTGGAGTTCCAGCTGTCAATGCTGCCTTTTTGACACTGTAGTAACCTCATAAATTAAGGTAACACTGCACAAACCAGAGTTTGGAATATATTTTTTGATCAGCTCATGTTCATTCTTTTATTTTCACTGTAAATGCTTGAAAAGCACTGGTTTTTTTCCTTTGGGTGGAGGAGCAGGAAAACATTGACTTTCAAAACATACTGTGTTTGGGTTTTTTTGCTTGTTTTTCCCTAGCATGAGGACTGAGCCCTGGTGTATTATTTGAAGGTATATCCTGACTGAGACTAGAAATGCTGACTGTAAATCCAGTTTTTGTGTAGAAGCCCAAGGACCTTGTGACTCTGAAGAGATCTCTATAGTAAGAGACTTTTTTTCTGTAACTGAGTCCAAATACAGCCCCTAAGATGTATATACTCAAAGATCTGAAGAAATCAGGATCCTGGGTATCTAAAATGACTGTTTCAATATTGCTTGGTAGGTTTCCAAATCAATATCAATGCCACATATAAATGTCCATCTGTTTTAAAAACAGCAGGGAAGAGTTTGTGTTTCATTTCAGAGTTTCCTTCTGCTGGAGCTGACTCTGTAAAGGGCTGTGCACATGTCTCTGCCAATTTATATCTTTCTAAGCTTTCCTCTCTGTCAGACATCTGATGGTCTTTCTCAAGAGCTTAAGGGAACACTGAGGATGTTGCTTCCAATTGCACATATCAGTTCTGTTGCTTTGACTTCCTGGAAACTGCATCAGCAGTGTTCTGTTAATTGAGTGAAACTGTTGTCCTTTTAGCACTTTGTTTCCTTAAATTGTTTATTTTGAGTTGTCTATGGCTTTGGAGGTTTGTTTATCCTTGTATACTTTGTTTTTATGGCAAATAATCATCTACATCTTTTCTTTGTAAATTTTTCCTCTTGGAGCAACTGCTTTTTAAGTGTGGTTGTACATGTCATGGGGTATCCTGAGGGTGCAAGATGGAAGGGGATTGGGCTCCTGAACAACCAAGGTATCAGTAATAATATATATATATAACATATATGCTTTATATATATACACTACAATAGATAAGGCTGTTGAGCGATACGATCTAGATGTAGATGATAGGTTAGTTGGGATATAGGTTGGACTAGATGATCTTCAAGGTCCTTTCCAGCCTTATCTATACTGTGATACTGTGATTTCCATGTGGTGGCTCTGAATAAAGCTGAGAATAAACTTTGTGGGCTGTTGGGCCATTAGTCAGAGATGCATTTATTACAGAATCCTGCACATCAGCAAGGACGAGAGAAAAAATGACGATCCTGAAAATCTGCTCTCTAGATCAGATAGAAATTAATCTCTGAATATGTCCCTCAGCACTTTACTTCTGAAATAGGACGTAAACAGCTCTCATGTGTCTCCTCTGCTACCAAATACTTACATTAGATCACTGTTTGTTTATTAGTGTGACAAACTGTATTTTGGCATCCCCCAGGATCTGCTTGGCAGTGAATTCACAGCCAGTCTTGGGACTTTTTTGGCTTGAAAGCTTTTTGTTCTGGTGGAACAGGGTGTGTTAGAGCTGCCTTGCTGACAACTCGCACGGTGCTGGCACGTTCCTGCTGGGACTGACTGCAGTGATTCAGGGAAAGGCTTGGAATTCCAGCCCTGGCAGAGCACTGCCCTGTCACACGGCGTGTGCCTCGTAAGTGTGGATGTATCTTCTGGAGGAAAGAGCATTTATTGCTCAGAGGAGTTGACAGGTGCTGCTGCACACTGATGCATGCAGCTCTTGAGATTTAATTCCTGAGCTTTTGGTCACAGAAGTTACTGTCTGTGAACATGAGCACTTACATTATATTACATTATTATTATTTTTCTGTTGTACCTGGTTAATTTCAGGCAATATTTGGTGGCAGCCTCTTGCTCTGCAGCCCCTCCCGAGCTGTTGGGCTCAGGTGTCCCCGAGCCATAGGAGTGTTGGTGTGGTGTGTCTGTGGGGAATGACTGACATGGACTCACACTGCTCTGTTTATTGCTTGTGGAGAAGGCCCTGGAGCCTGTGGGATGTTCTGCCTCCCCCTGCCAGCACAGCGTGGCTGTGAGAAGGCCTGCAGCTGTCACAGCCCACAGGATTAATAAAACGTGGGATATTTTCAGGCCTCCATCAAACCCAGCCTGCAGGAAGGAGTGTTTGGATCATTGGCTTCAGTGGCTGCCGTCACTGCTGGGGCTCTGCACCAAAACCTTCCCTGCATCTTCAGCTGTGTCCCTGTTGTAGCTTGGACACGTGCAAACAGAAATGATGTGGAAGTGTCCCGGTGACAGGGTGGGTGTACAGCTGGAATGTGCTGCTGTTCTGCTCTCAACGTGGCACTTCGACTTGGCCCGGAGAGACCAATTCCTCATCAGTCTCTTGTCAGTGACAGGCGAGGATTTTTTTTTTCTCCTGGTCTATAAGTTCCCTTGCTTGCCTTGCCTGCCAGACAAGTCTTTGCTTGCTGGGCTCCTCAGAGGGTGACAGAGGTCACTTGCAAGGCCAGACCCAGTGTCCCCAGAGTGGTGACCTGGTCATTGCTCCCAGCTCGAAGGTCTGTGCCCACCACAGTCAGGATGCTGCTGCTCCCTGCACACCTTCCCATACCACGCAGTAAAAGAGCAGTTGTAGGTATCCCTGTGCTCACCTGGGGGGTGGGTTTTAAGGATTTAATTTCAAACAAATGCAGAGAGAAACCCTGCAAACACACAGAACATACCACAGTGGTGATTGTGAATGTGAGTGCTGCCAGAGGTGTATTTTATCTGTGTACAAGAGCAGATATATTTGATTTACCTCCTTTTTTGGTTTTCCCCCTGCCATTCTAAAATCAGGATACAAAGCAATAGAAAACTTGAATGTATTAATGTGGTTAATCCCTGCTGTTTGCTAACAATTATAGTTTGTGTGGTGTTGGATTAACTCTTGGTAATGCTCTTAACATGCTGGTTATTCAAATATCCAGGATCCTTTAAGCTTTCAATAAGATGTCAGTAATGGCAGTTAAATTTGAAGCACATGGGGAGTTCACTGGGGTCAGGAGAGTTTAGGTTCTGTGTCTCTTATGCCTGTCTTTGCAGTCACTTGTAAACCACTCACACCCAGCCAGGCACTGGCACAATCCTGTGTGTGGGCTGTGCAGGGGGACTGGGCTGTCCCCTGGTGTGGGGTGTGCCCAGGGACAGCCTGGCTGAGCCCCCAGCTGCCAGGGGACAGACTGTGTCTGTGGGCTGAGCACCTGCAGGAAACAGGGGGGTTAGAAATTAGTTAACTTGGTGTTGTAAGGCTGTATCTGGATCTATTTTAGACCTGTGTGTCTACACAAAGGATTCTGGAAGTCTTGTTGCTCCATCTCAGTGTAATATAATAAAAACCTTAAGAAAATTACCAGTTATCTAACTCTACTAAAAATGTGCGTCTTCAATTAACTGTAGTGTGGGAATGTTATGATTGAAAGCTGAGATTCATTAGTGCTGAGAGAAGTTTTTCTCTTTTGTTCTGTGACACCGGATTAGCAAAGGAAAGAACAGAGTTGGGACAGATATTAATACTTTGATTGGAATATCACAGAGTGGTTTGGGTTGGAAGAGAACTCAAAGCTCATCGCATTCCACCCCTGCCATGGGCAGGGACACCTCCCACTGTCCCAGGCTGCTCCAACCTGGCCTGGGACACTCTCAGGGATCCAGAGGCAGCCACAGCTTCTCTGGGAACTCAGTGCCAGGGCCTCCCCACCCTCACAGGGAAGAATGCCTTCCCAATATCCCATCTCACCATACTCTCTGGCAGTGAGAAGCCATTCCCCCTTGTCCCCAGTCCCTCTCCAGGTCTCTTGGAGCCCCTTTAGGCTCTGGCAGGGGCTCTGAGGTCTCTCTGTGTTTGTGTGTGCTGATGTACCTGTGCTTTACTTGGCGTTCATTCCTCTGCACATAGGGATAGTGTGGCACTAGGAAGGAAAAGAGATGTTTGCTTTGCCTTCTTTGTTTTTGTTTGCCTTGTTTACAGGGCTCTGGATCAATGTTGCCCTTTTAAGATTGTATTTGAAATAGATGATATAGCAGGAGAAAGAGAACCCACTGCTGTGGATGCTGCTGGCTTACAGACCATCAAGCAGCTTGTATTTTATAAAAATAGAGCTGTATCAATTATTAAGGCTGTGTTGGCTAATTACCAGTCTCTGTCAGTCAAGGCACACATGAAAAGTGAGGAACTGGAACAGCGTGGGGGTATCTCCTGGTTTTTTTCCCCCTCACTCTCCCCTCAGTGACTGGGCACAAGCTTCCCAGTGCTTGTTGGCAGTGCCTGTGACACCCTCAGCTGTGCCCAAGGGCCCTGGGGGAGCAGCAGTGGGACACATCTCTGCCATGCCCACTCCCCAGGGTGGGTGGCTGTCCCTCTACCATGGAAATGTGTTGCCATGCTTCCTTCCCACACACCAGCTGCTGATCCAGGTGCTCAGTGTCACTGCAGGTGTCCTGGGAGCCACACGCTGGCACAGCTGGCACTGTTCCCTTCAGAGCTCTCAGACCTGTCCTGTGGCCCTGCCTTCCTGGAGATGGGCATAAATGTCTTTGGAATGAGGTGCTGGAGTCTTGTGGAGTAACAGCACTTCCATCCCTGGGAGTGTCCAAAGCCAGGCTGGACAGAGCTTGGCACAACCTGGTGTCCCCGCTCATGGCAGCGGGGTAGAACTTGTTGAGCTTTAAGGTCCATTCCAACCCAAGCTGTTCCTGACTCCATGAGGCTGTATGTGTTTTTAAAGGCTCTGGCTGGCAGTGATGGTTAACCACGAGCTGAGGGAGGGGCAGAACTCATGGAAGGGCTGAGTTCTGTCCTGTGCTGTACCTGGTGCTGGCTCTGAAGCTCCACTCCCATAAGGTACTTGGGGCGCAGTTCTCATCTTCCTCCATGAAGGTTACAAATGTGGTGTTACCCAAGTTGTATCATATGTGATTAATTAAATTCTTCCTGAGATTTAGTTGTTCATATGAATAGTAGATTGGTTTTAGTCATTGCCCTGAACCATCCTGTATTAAACACAGGCATTGTTGATGGTGAATTAGGGTTTCAAGTTTGTCATGTAAGCTTCATGTTTTCCATGTAATGACTGATTTTTCTTTTTTGCTTTCCTATTTTCTTTGAGAAGTATTCTTGAGAGGACTTTCTGTTCTTTTATGACCACAGAATTGAGGAGCTGCTCCTGAATATCCACACTGAGAACCTGAGACAGAGCTGCTCATTGAGGCAGGAAAGAAAACTCCCAGTCCCGTTGAACAAGCAGCGTGTTCATGGTGTTCCCCCCTTGTTGTTGTGCCCTGCCTGCTGGTCATCCCCTCCTGGCACTTGCACCCACCAGGCACAAGGGTACGGGAGGCTTTTTACATCCCAGACACCAAGTGGAACTCAACTGGGGATGCTTTTACTTACAGATGTTCTTCAATAAAGCATATTTTGTTCTAACTAATTTTTTTCTTGACTCTGCCATGCACAGAGGGGGTTTGCTCTGCAGGTGCTGCTGCTATTCAGTGCCTGTGCTGGGCCTCTCTCCTACCCAGGGGCTGCCCTGAGGCTCCTCAGCAGGGCCACCTTGGTGCCAGAGGAGTTTTGGCTGTTTTAGGCACTGTTACGGTACCAGCCTTGTCAGCTGAAGCTGCTGAAGAACTGGAGCTTGGTTCTGCTGCTGCTTGGGAGGTGCCCTCTCCCAGCCTTGCTTTTGGGGGCATCTGTGTGACTCCTTGTTTTGGGGCAGCTCCTTTGAAGAGGCAGGGGCCTCTCTGTGTGTCCAAGCCCACTTTTCAATCTGTGTTAATTAGTCTGTGCCACTTCTCCCCTGCACCTGACCTTGGTGACTGTCACTGTGGGATGTGCCAGCAGCAGGGTGGGACTCTGCTCTTTCTGCTGCTCCTTGGGGAAGCTGTGTGCTTTCAGAAACTCTGAAGAGGGGGACGTTGCATTTGGAAGCTGTTTGTGCAAATGTATGGAGTAAAAACACATCATCTAAATATGTACAAGTTTTTAATTTGAAGACTCTACACTTTTCCTTAGGTGTGTTTTCTTAAACTCATGTGTGTTTCTAGTTTTCCTCACTGATTTGTCTACATTGGCTCTGAAATGTGGTGAACCAATCATGTGGGCAGAACGTGCAGGTTAACTTCTTTTCTTTATCAGCTGTGAGTGTAAAGTTGGTGCAAACCACCACACCAACAGCACCCAGCTGATGGGGTGTTCTGTCAGCTTTGTCTCACTTGGTAGTAGTTTGATAGAGTGCAGCAACAGGGGGGCATGCAAATCTATCTGAAGGTAAGATTTAAATCCAGTTAAGTATAGATGTCTAGAGGATGCTCGTAAACTTCTGAAGATAATGTAGCAGACCAAAAATCTTGATCAGAAAACCTTATTCTTTGAAATAGCCATGATGATCAGTCGTGTTAATGGACCTGAAAGCAGTTTTTGAGTAAGCCTGTTACTAGTCAAACAGATTTTCATCAGAGGTTTTACTCTTCGTTAAACAGATAGGAAACCAAGTACAATAAAGAGAGGGGGAAATAGCCTGTATTTGGTATTTTTTTCTGAAAGAAAGAGATGCAAAGACTCTGGGGGGCTGCACCCTGGGGGTCTGTAGCTGACCTGTTTAGGTCAGAGACTTAGAAGTTTGGATTGGCTGTTCCTTGTGTTCAGCGGGTGTGCAGGGTCCAGCTGGCCAGGACTCCTCTGGTTCGTTTTGGAGCTCAGTGAGTTTTCACAAAGTGAGTCCAGAATTTTTTCCTTTTAGCTTAAAAAATGAGCCTATTCTTTGCTAAAAATAAACTTCACAAAATAGAACCTGCTTTCTATAATTCATCGTCTCTCTTCCATTTCCCTCTGAATGAAACTAGAAAGAAATTTTCCAGGCTGTTAATTTGGTTTGATTTAGTTCTTTCTCCTTTTTTTCCTTTGAATGAAAGGCTCCTTACCCTGTCTAAATATATTTTCTCTTTTTTCTTTTTGTTGAAAAGACTCCTTCCCCATCTGAATATATTTTTGCAACAGGCTTAAAGCTTTTCTTTTGGCTGTTGGGTGTAATTTTGTAGGAAATGGAAACACTGAGGAGAAGAGAGACTGCTTGTATTTTGGATTTGAAAAGCCACTTGTTTTCAGGCTATTACCAGCTCATGTGGTGTCCATGTGTTCCCAACCTGACTGGTTCCTCTTGCAAGCCTGACCAGTACAGTGACCAGTGTGACATAAATAGATTTCTTGTCATGAAAAGAGATGGTTTTAGTGGGATTGGGAATTCCAAGAAAAGGTCAAAACTGCCTTTAATTGAAGGGAGCAGCGGGCCCAGGATAAATGTCCTGTTATTTTAGCATGGATCCCGCGTGGTGCTGCCATCTGGAAGCTGTGCTTGTTTCTTTTTGGTGTTTCATTTTAGGAAGGGTTTCCAGCTGTGGCTCTGTGGAGTCAAACTGTGTGGCTGATGGAAGGGTGGGATGGAACCAGAGCTGTGCTCCCTGGTGTTGCTGAGCTCAGCCCAAAGGATGGCAGAGTCTGGCGCATGGTGGAGGAGCAGCCCGAGCCCAGGGTGGGTGGATAACCCTGAGGGATCCCGGCTGGCTGGTTTGGTGTTCCCAAGGAGGAGGAGGGGCACAGGGCAGAGTGACCCGGGGCCCTGAGTCAGAATGTCAGGAGAGAAGAGCACTGGGCACTTGGGAGAGGACCTTGGAGCCCCTTCCAGAGCCTCAAGGGGCTCCAGGAGAGCTGGAGAGGGACTGGGGACAAGGGATGGAGGGACAGGACACAGGGAATGGCTCCCACTGCCAGAGGGAGATTGGGCAGGAATTCCTGGCTGTGAGGGTGGGGAGGCCCTGGCACAGGGTGCCCAGAGAAGCTGTGGCTGCCCCTGGATCCCTGGAGGTGTCCAAGGCCAGGTTGGAGCAGCCTGGGACAGTGGGAGGTGTCCCTGCAGGAGAGGAGGACCTGGAGCAACCGGCTGGAGGTGAGGGAAGCCAGAAAAGAGGCTGGAGAAGTGGGATTGGGATTAGTGGTTTGGGGGGTATGAAAGGATTTAGCATTGAGGAGGTCAGGGAAAAGATTAATTTGTTACGTTACAAAAAGAATGAGATAATCTAGTGAAGGACAGAGTGTGGAGAGAAAGGATGGGAAGAAGGCCAAAGTCTGTGAAAGACATGAAATGTAATGTGCCTATTTTTAGACAGAAAAATAAGAGGAAGATAAATTATCTTTTTACTTGATTGTTATCTCCAGTCCTTCAAACCTTCAAATTGTTTCATTTGGACGAGTTGACCAGGGAGGAGTCTGAGGCAGAGGGCTCAGAGAATTGTGCCACAGAGTGATAGAAATGGAAAGCAAGGATGTGGTTGTTCTACAGGGGGCTGTTGGAGGAGGGCATGGCAGTGGGGAGCTGAGCAGGTCCTGTGGAGCACCGAGGTGACATCCTGAGGCGTGGGCTGGGCAGAGGAGTCCCTGCTGGCAGCCCCACGGAGCGCCTTAGCCCCTCCTGACCTGGAACTGCCTGCCCAGGGATCTAACAGACACCTTCCAGTGCTGCTTCTGCTGCTCCAGCTTGTATTTGTCTCACCTCTTCGAGCTTTCCTGTGTCCCTGGGATCCCAGAACAAATGAATCTGCACATCAGAGCCTTATTCAGCAGCTCTTAGTGTTATTTCATTGGGCTTCTGCCACCTGCTGTCCCTGTGTCAGGGAATCTCCATTCTGAGCTGATGATGGATGGACCCCTCACTCCTCACCCGTGGTGGTGCTGTTGACAGCCTCTCATGGAATTAACTGGTCTAAATCTGACCTTGGAGCTGGGTGTGCAGCTGCAGCCCGTGTTTGCTCCGTGCCCCTGGAGCAGGACAGGACACAGGGCAGTGCCCCTCAGTCCCTGTGGGGATGGGGTCTGTCCCCACAGCTGGCCCAGGGCACTCAGCATCACACGCTGACATCCCTCAGCACTCCTGGCTCGACCACTCTGCTGGTGGTGGTGTGCAGCTTAGAAAACGAGGAAAGAGGTGACTGAGCCTCACAAATCCTTCCAGCACCATGTGCAAACCTCCATGCCACAAGCACTCAGGATAAAGTTGTATCCAGCTGTCTGAAAGTAACACACTTGATGGGAGAATAGAGAGGAGAGGTTTCGTGCCTGTGTCTGGGCCATTGATGTTGAGCTGTTTGTCACGGATGATGATGCTGAGGCATCTCCCTGGCTTTGTTTGGTATGTGCTGCTGCCTCCTGCAGATCCTGGATGTTCCTGTCACTGCTGTGACAGGAGAGTCTGATATGAGTCTATTCCCCACCAGGATGCAAAATTTAGGCAGAAGGCTTGTTGAAGAAAAAGCTCAACAAACCAATTCTCTCACTCTGATCATGTCTAGGCTGGGCTCTTGGTGAAAAGACAGAACTCTGCACTTACTGCGTTTTTGCTGCTGCAGTTTTCCTAATTCCTGTAGCAATCTGCAAATGCTTTTCCCAGTTTGTCCCTGGCAGGAGCTCTAACAGGCTCAAATACCCTGCAGAAACACCTCTTCTCTCTGGCCCCATATGTTAGGAGTAAATCCATGTCACCTGAGCCCCTGGTGATGAATGTGTCTGTGTAACAGGACATGTTTCAACATGAATCAAGTCTGCTGATTTAATTGCTTGACAAACCTGTGTGGGTACAGATGCTGTGCAGTCACAGACAAAATGTCCTTTCTTGGTGAGAATCAGAGGGGGCTTGGAAAGGACAGGGTGAAGTCTGTCCATTGGTATCGTGGGGGAACATCCTCATGCTTGCACTTTCTGCTTTAATTGTGAAAAACTCTCCCCACTTTGATGCCCTGAGGAAAGCAATAACTATTAGGATATTATTATAAAAATGCATATATTACTCTTATTCTGAATTGATTTTTGTCTTTTGTTTTTCAGCCAGAAAATTTACAGAAGAATTGGCTTCGGGAATTTTATCAGGTAAGGTAAAGCTTTTCTCTTGGAGTTCTGTGCACTCTTATTGGCTCAGTTTGTAACGTCAGCATCTTTTGCTTTGTGAAGTGAAATCACTAACTATTTCACAGTAAAAACTAGTCCTGTAAAATATTTATCTTTCTGGATTTGTAGGTAATCATTATAAAAATTTAGCATATAAACACAATTTGTTCTCATTGACAATCCTCTGCCTAAAAAAAGGGCTAACATTTTATAAAGTTTGCTGCAATCTGGTATTGATCTTTCACGTCTCCTCAGTAAAAGATATTTTTGAGTAATTAAAAAAAAACTGTTGGGAAGTCCAGTTTACCTTAATGTTGACATACAACAGTTTCTGGCGTTGGTTTGCACTAGATCAGTGGTGTGTCTGCTTTATCCTAAAAGCTTTCTTGTTTGAATAATGTGAAAACATTGATACTGAAGGTCCACAGGATTCCTTTACTCAGTCGTACACCCCCTATAGAAAAACGGTTACAGCAACAAAATTGTGTTTGTTCAAGTTTCACTTTGAAACTTTATGCAGCAAAGGTGACAGTGTTTTATCTTTTGCTTTTTGTAACTGAACAAGCCCTGTAATTCTCTCCACACTCGGGTTCCTGGTGCAGCCTGGGACCATCATTGCACAGGGGCAAAATGGAGTTTGCTTTTTCTGGCAAATGTCATGGATTTGTGACAATCCGAGGTGCGCTAATCAGTGTTACATTCTCCAGTGTCTGCCGACTTCAGATGCATCTGTTTATTCTTCCTCTTGCCTGGTGGTTGGTCACTGCTGTGTGTTCGTGGCGCTTGCACTGCGCAGGCGTCTCAAGTGCAGCTTCAGGGAAAACTCACCCTGGGCAGGAAATACAAATAAACACAACTCCTTCGTTTTGTATTCTGTTTAGATGGCTGTGTGTTGTCAACATCACATGACTTTATTTATGTGTCTTCATCAAGGAGACTCCTTCGCTGTTGGCTTGTTTATGGGATGGGCACTATGGAAATGCTTCACAATGCACAGTTTGTGGCAAACAGGAAGAGGAGGGCAATAGACTGAGCTGCTGCTATCTTAGGGCAGGGGCCACTGACGTGACTGGACATGGTCTGTCCTTGGCTCAGTGAATAGTGTGTATGCAGAGTTCCAAACAGGAACAATCCATTAACTCTCCGTGAGGGCAGGGTCCAGACCAGGGAAAGTGTCACTGAGGCAGATCAGAGCCTGTCCCTCAGCTGTGGGGACTCTGTGGCGTGTCCCCTCCCTCTCCACACCTCTGCCCTCTGTCCCTGCAGTCTGAGAGTCCCTTTGAGAGAGAAGGGAGAGCAGGCCAGGGCAAGGCCAGCAGTGCTGTGTGTGGTCAGTGCCAGCCGTGCCCTGGGGTGGCCTTATCTCGCTTCCTCTCTGGGTCCCGCACCGTGACTGCTCACGCCGTGCTCCAGCGCAGCGGGAAGTGGAACAAAACCTGGTAAAAAGCTCCTTAGGGAGGAGACAAACATGGTTGTGCCAAAAGTCACCCAGCACTGGTGGCAGAGGACACAGGCACAGCTTGAGTTCCGCACCCCTGGGTGCGAAACCTCTGCGAACTGAGGCTCAGCAGCAGCGCTGGAAAATGACTCTTCACGTTTCTTCGTAAACTTGAAACCAGATAAACCACAGACCACAGTTTTTTCCATTCTTCTGAGGAATTCAGTTTGCATACGCAGTTGTGTCAGGGCAGTTTGCATAACTTCAGAGGACGAGGTCCTTGTGTAAGCAGTCAAAATGCTCACAGAAAAGGAAGCACCATTACACTCTTAGTGTGAAATGTTGTTAGAAATTAAACCCATAACATCTTTGAATTGGTGTCACAGAGTGTATAACTTAAAGAGCGTTATGGGGTCTTGGTTTTAAGTTCCAGTAAATTAAAGTAAGGGGTGTTAATTGCTGTGATGGGTAAATCCAAGTCACTTATTATTAATATACCATATCATTTCTGAGGACATGGTTAGCATATGGAAGGCTAAAATAACATTAAAATATCATGTACTACATTTTTAAACTTCTGCCATTGATCTACAACTATTATATCTCCATTATTAACATGGGAAACACAGAAGATGTAATGCCATTAAGTCAAACAGTTTGTCCAAGAAATAAAAACAGTGAAAAACTGTGACAGCAGTGGATGCAGCTGAGAGGTGTTCTCCTGTCTGATCTGGTGTCCTTGGATTCATCCATCTCCAGTCCTATTTGCATGACACCTAACTGGGTAGTTTCAAATTGATTTAACTATCAAATATGGGGTAATTTGCTCCCAGTTCAGTATTAGTTGCTGCTCTTCACCCCAGGAAGAGTAAAACAAAGTCAAGCAGGAGTTCAGCTGGATTCAGTCCTGGACATTTCGTAGAGTCATGGAGTGTTAAGGGTTGGAAGGGACCCTAAAGGCCATCTAGTCCCAGCCCGCTCTGCCGTGAGCAGGGACACCTTCCACTAGACCAGGTTGCTCAGGGTCTTCTCCAGCCTGGCCCTGAACACTGGCAGGGTTGGGGAACCCACATCCTCTCTGGACACGCTGTGGTAGTGTCTCACCACCCTCACAGTGAACAGTATGTTGTAGCTGGTGGGCTTGAGGCACTGCTGGCCACAGGCTCTGAGGAGGAGAGGTGGCCTGGACCTCAAATGCTGGATTTGTAGTGGAGCTTTTCCTCCTTGCTGCTCTGCTTTTCCATTTGATCCCAAGGTCAGTTTGTGGCATTCCTTTTGGGGCTCTCTGACACTTGTCCTTACGGTACAACCATAAGTGTTGTGTTCTTGTTACATGCAGATAAAGAAAGACACCAAAGGGCAGCAGCTTAAAGCAGGAGAACAGACACCAAGTGTCTGTTTTGCTGAGCATCACCTAAATATCAGGCAGAGGTGGCCAGAGAAGGCACTTGGCCTGCCAGCAGCATCCTTGTTGGAGGTGTTTTCTCCTGTGACTGGTGGCACATCAGAATTTTGTCCCACTTGTGCAGAGTGCCTGTGCTCCAGTTCACATCATCTGTGTCAGTGCACAGGAAAAAGCTGGGGGAGCAAGAAGCTTTGAGAGTGTGGAGTTTGCAAGGGAGGGCATAGGAGCACAGAGAAAGGGCTTTTACTGCCATGTTTACTGAGGGCTCTTTTCCCTTGTCATCCCCTGTCCTTTGTCCAGCTGCACTGGGCCTCACATTTGGGGTGGGAGGAGTTCTGGAGCTATTGAAAACGTTCACTAATTTTAGTAACAGCCTTTTGTGTTGCATTCGTGGCAGACAGTCGTTTTAGGTGAAAACCTGGAGGCTTTTCCTGCTAGTGCAATTTTCCATGTTGCCTGGTGTGTTTGAGAGTATTTTAAGCCTTTATTTGTAGTAATACGCAAGTTTAAAAGTTTCCCTAAAAGCTAAAGGTCATCTTGGGATTGCTCTGTGGGGAAAAAACCTCCAAACCAACCAAACAAAAACCCCAAAACATAACAAAACCCCATCCAGAGGTTGTTGCTTAACTCTTTTAGTGGACTTAATGCTGTTTAACTCAAGGGGTGATTAACCAAAAAGCTCTGTTGCAACCCTTGTGAGCTGAAGTCTCAACCTTTTTTCTCTGAGGGGCTGTTTGGGAGTTTTCTGGTTGGTCTCTATCCATGCCTCAGACCTGCAGCAATGGGAAGGTGTCCAGTTTGTTCTGTTCACCAGTTCCATGTTCACATTCAGCTTTGCTGGAGCATCTGGCTCAGTTACCCACACTCCCCAAAATAACTCCTGATTGTGGCTTCCTTTATGCTATTTTTGCATATCCAGAAGTTGAAAATAATGCCCAACTTGGTAAAACCATTGTGCTGGTGCAGATGCAAATTCAGTGTTTATGTGGTCTCGTGTGTGATCTTTAACCTGGCAACTGGGAGGTTTCTGCTCTGAAGTATTCATTACTCATTATTATGTACTGTTTGCTCTTCCATAAGAGTAGAAAACTAGTAAAAGGTAATGAAGCAGAGCCAATTTGCTATTAGTTGGAGGGTATTTATTATATGAGAGGACGTAACCAATATTCTGGTATGTTTTAGTGGTTTAACCTGCAAGGAATGCCATGATGACCTCTCACTTCTATTAAGCCAATGCTGTTTCCTCATTAAAAATGGCACATAATTTTTAATTTTTTTAATTCCCTCTTTGATTTCATGTTCTCAAGTATCTGAATGCAAACAGAAAATCCCGTGTCCTGCGTTTCAGTTCACAGCCTGGCCCTGTTTTCTGGAGCCCAGTGGAGTTGTTCTCTGGTGTTCTCCTGAGGCAGGACTTCCCTTTCAGGGCACTCTGTGACTGATCCCTCATGAGTGTGAGAGTTTCTCGCCTTTGCCTTGTGGGTGTGTTGGTTTCATTATCGGTGTAAGAGGAGCTCTTACTGGAGAGAACCTGTAGCAGTTGAAGTGAGTAACCACACAGGGTTCACTGTGCCAGCAGTGGCTGTTCCTGGGTGTGTTGGTTTTACTGGATTAAATAGTTAAAATGCTTTCTGGTGATGGTAACTTCATAGAGCTGTCTGGGTAAATGAGATCGGGACTTGGAATCCAAAACTGATCTGGAGCAATGAAGCAAATGGGGAGTTGGGATGGAATTCTGCTGGGGATAGTTCTGTTTTGCAGTTCCACTCCGTGGGCTGTGTTCGGTGTTCCTCTCCAGAGAGTGAACCAAATGAACCCCTCAGGCAGATGTCGTAGAGATGCTCTGTAGTCTGTCACTGCTGCTGCCAGCAGTCCCTTGGGCAGGAGGGAGCACCTCTGTGGGGACACTTTCCCAGCTGCTTTCTTTTAGTTGCTTGTAAACCTGTCAAATCAACCAGTATTAACATGAGCCTTCACAGTTACAGCAATTGTGTATGAGAGGAAAAGAAAAGTATGTCCCAGTTTGGTATAATTTCTTGGAGTTCAGGTATTTCTTCAGCCATCTGGTCTGTCACCTGCTTGCTCCTGCCTTTTTTTTTTTTTTTAATTTTTCCTTTGATTCCTGCTCAGGCTCATTCTCAGTCCCCACCAACGATAGCCTGTTTTAAATCAAGATTGCTGGTGTCCCCACTAGCAGAAACCAGCATTAATGAGCTAATGAAAGTGCTCAGAGATCCTCAGAAACTTGAGTGGGTGTACAGGATTTCCTTTTCTCTGTACAGCAGCACTGCCTCAGAACGCTTCACCAGCAGGTCAGTGCCCAGATGTGTTTGGGTGCTGGGGGAGCTGAGGCACAGAGAGGAAGTGACTGTCTGAAGTCAGGGGTGACGCAGTGTGGGTTGGCAGTGCCGTGATTCAGGGGCCCTGGCACAGCAGCACGGCGGGTTCTCCTTGGATTGGATGTGCAGGAGCTGCTCCCAGTCCTCCTTTTGCTGGGCTCTGGGGCCGCCTGTCCCACCAGTCCCTCCACCCCTGCCCCCACTGGGGTGACTGGGACTGCTCTGGGCACTGATGGCGAGCGCTGTTCCAGGGATGTGCCACCAGCTGGTGACTCACCTTGCTGCCACCTTGTCCCCAGGGAGGTTCTGGCAGGGGCTCTGGTTTAAAAGAAACATCCACAGCTTCCAGTTGGGGTGTCCCATCCCTGGAAGTGTTCCAGGCCAGGGTGGACAGGGTTTGGCGTCACCTGGTGTGGTGGAAGGTGTCCCTGCCTATGGCAGCGGGGTGCAACAAGCAAAGACCTTTTAACCGTAGCATCAGTCACTGTTGATTTGCATAATTAAAAGCAGGACTGCTTGTGTCTGTTAATTCACAGTAAAATGTGGAACAAGTTGTAGGATTCTCATTGACTGACTAGAGGCAATGCAGGGAAAATTCCATGGGATGGATTAGTGTTCAATGTTTGTTCAAGGCAGCAGCAAATTTATAAACACTGTATATTTGATTTGATGCAAGATGAGAGACACAGGCGTTCTGGGGTTTTGGTACAGTCAGGACCAGGACACAAAATGTAGTGTATAGGACTAACACCTGTAATAGTGTGATGGATTTCTGTGCCTGCTGTGTGTCCCATAGTGTGCATCTGTTATTTAAACACTTCTGTAAATGAGATACTCCATAAATAAAAATACCAAACACAACAGCTAATCAGTGTTGGGAGATTTTGCGAAAGTGAAAAAAACACCTCCCACTCAACAAATTAATTGAGATGGTTGAACTCTTCCACCTCTGAGACAGAGAGAGATTTTGATCATCCTAATGAGATCAGGTCCTCTTTGAAAGGAGTTGGAAGAGTTTATTTATACTTTAAATGTCTAGGAACTAACTTACAGTTTAAAGAGAACATTAGTTTAGGATGTTTAAGATGATTACAGTGTATTGAAATCTCTTTTGTGGATAGGAAACGATGCTCCCCTGCTGTTACTGCTGTGCCAGCCCTCCCCGAGGGGACACACCTGGATCTGTGTCCCTTGCGCTGTGTGACAAGTGTGTGTGTGACACAGCCTCGGTAAAACCGGCTGTTCTCTGTTCCAGGTTGTCCACGCACACAAGCCCCACTTCATGGCTTTGCACTGTCAGGAATTCGGAGGGAAAAACTACGAAGCTTCCATGTCTCACGTGGACAAGTTCGTGAAGTGAGTGTCGGGACAAGGGCGGGGGGGGACAGTCACCGACAGTGTCCCTGTTACAGACC